>PNEQ01045888.1:57563-77789 GCA_003012365.1 Medauroidea extradentata
TATATATATATATATATATATATATATATATATATATATATATATATATATATATATATATATATATGATAAATACAAGGACACTATACCTACTGCGTTAAGGTCAGTAAAGACGGAAGGGGTTAATTAGTTTTATGTAGAGACCTGAAAATTTCGCAAATTCATTTGAGAAGACTTCAAACTCATGTATACATTAATTACTTTCATGGTTAGTTCTCTATTACCGAAACTCTTCCTTGAGAGGAGTGTGAACCAATAGCAGACCTGCACTGACTGCCGCGCTACCTTGCCAGATGTACAACTGCCCTCTCAGTGGAGCAGCAACCCATGTTAAAGTACCTGAAGACGAACTATACACACGACGGCGGAGTCCAGCCAGCTGGTCGTTCAACCAGCGATAATTCCCTCAACTCTAGTTATATGTAACATTACACTATGAAAGCGATAAAGGGCTTAGTCACGGCCGACTGGAGCAGATTACGTTAACTAACAGCACAATGTCGCAAGCTGATTGGATTGTAGGATACGATAAACGGCAATCCCGACGATTGCCCCTGGACTCTCAATATTCCTGGAAAGAAGTGTTCAACTCATCGGTCATGTGACAACCTTATTACCCAACTTGAAGACTTCAGCTACAACATTTAACTCTTCTCTTCCTTTCCCACAACACAAACTCAGGTACAAATTTCTCCTTATTTTGAGCATTTCTGACGCGATGTGTTTCCTAATTTGAGTCTCAATTCTGTAGTGAGCTACTATTTTTAGCATCACGCTGTGACTACATTATTCTAAGTTTGGCGCTCTATGTTATTCGAAGCACACAAATGTAACATACAGATTATATGTTTGATTCATTTTCAGTCCTGATTGTTTTAGGAATAATACAAGGCAGTATTACAAAAGTGGTTCAGCTGAATGCCCGGTCAGTTTCGTAGATGAAACGAAATTATATCTTGGATCTGAAGGCTTGGTACACGTATGTAGGCATCCTCAACGTTTTGGAACTGCTTGTCACTGCTGTCTTCGGGGGAATACTGAGACCTCAATATTTGTCTAATGTTGCCAACAAAGAGGCCCCAGTATACATGATGTTACCAACACAGAAGCCTTAAGGCCGTGCTAGAATCGCCGTAAGAAATAACCGTAAAAATTGAACAAACACTTTTGAGAGATGTATGCTACAACACACCGTACCGCTACTTAGCCGCCGTAAGACCTTAACAGGGATAGAAACCTGTCTATTTCTTACGGTGCGGTTACGGTTATTTTTATACGGCTACTTTACTGTCAATGTAGCACGGGCTTTAGCGTTCCCTGATGAAAGCAACCACAAGAATTGAGGAAACGTCGAGGATTATCGAAGTACAGGAGTGGTCTCAAGCCGAAATCTAGCCTACATGACTCTGTCCATCAAAATAAACGATCACGATAGAAATTGGTCATTTGAGAAATCTTCATGCCCGTAGTTGTACCATTTTCAGGAGGTGCAAAACGTATTGAATAATGTATTGCAAACATTGTTGTATTTAAAACAGTTAACATAGTTTAAGTATAATCTACTTGGTAGCATATTAATGGCTAGGATGCAAATAATGTTATCATGAGTGTAATATTAACGTTTTATAGAATGAATACATGGTATTACTCAAATGAGATGCATTGTAACAGAGAGAAATAAAACAAACGAAAGAAATTTTGTAACAACCGCAAAATAAAACCTACTTGTTCATACTGCATTAAGAAATAAACACACGTGTTTCAGTTTTACAGCCTGCTCTCTAAAAAAACAGAAATGTGTGTTTTCACAAATGAACAAGTTAATATTAATATTGTTATATTTGCAAAGAGGCGTTCTTACGTGCATTCGGTGTAACTGACGATGGGGGAACGATCCACGTGCAAGTCGTTTTTTGATAAAAAAAAAAATGTGGACATGTGAGAGTTTCTCAAATGTCAGTTGCAGTTTATATTCAACGGCATGCTGGGGTCGCTTCCAACTATCGCATTCGGGAAATTTTGCGGATATTTTTGTTTACTGACTTGTTTTATAGGGGTACTCAGTTTCTACTGTGTTTTCATTTCACCAATTCAATGGTAATGTTGACCGACTTATCTGGCGCGGTATCACCTCTACCGCAAGACACTCCAAACGGCGTTCAGTGGTATCGTAGGTCATTCGCCTGACTGACACATTCACAGGTGACCCCTTATTTTATTAGTAAAATTTTTTAAGCAAAGTCCATTGCATGTTTCTAGAGTAGTTTCACGCGAATCCCTTGATTTTTTTTTCAGATAAAAACCGGCTGAAATAGCTATTTTCACCCATTTTGTGGGACTGTGGAATTATTTTTATTACAGATGTCATGTTCTGAAACTACCTTTTCGTCGTCATTTGAATTGCATTTTCTTTTCGTACATTGACACAGTGGGCACAAGTGGAACGGTTTCGTGAAAAATATTTACGAACACACAGCATTGCATTTTAAACGCATGGTAGGCGGTGCCCTTATGACCTTCGTGTTGAGCCATGACCAAAATCTCTCCAATACATTCGTTTTCTCCGTCTATATTTATCAAATGTATTGTCCCTGAAATAACACCGCTTCCTCCGTGACACTTGGCACTTCAGCAACAGAGCAGAGATTCGCTGGCCGACTTCGTGTGAGGAATACCTTCCTGTACTCTAGGCGAGTTCCTGGCTTGGCTGAGGCGAAACCCTGGGGGGAACCTAAATGTCGTCTCGCCTTATTCTTGGCGGTGAAGGGTAGCGGCTGGCGAGAGTTGCTGGCATCTTCCCCTTCACAGTTTTGATGGCATTCCCAGGCGTGGCTCGGGACGCCGACAACTCTCCTCTTGACGTCCCAGGGGAACCCCCCTCCACCAATAGCAGACCCACGTGGCGACGCCTCTCGTCGCGGAAGGGGCGTGTTTTTGTCGCGGCTAATGACACAATTTGTCGCCGGGACCGCCGCGACTGTTGCCCTCTCCCTCCTCCACGACGGGAAATAAAAGCAAGCGGGTGAGGAGTCGCTGGCAGTATTTTTAGCTTCGGTTAGGAAGAAACAGAGAAAGGACGGTGTGGGGCGACGCGCCTGAGTGTGTATCCCGCGGCGGTGCTAACAGACGACGTCTTTATTACACGTCGACGCTGAACTGCTTGCCTTCGGGCACGAGTCCCTCCTCCTGGACATGTGAGCAAACATATCCTAGCTGCTTACGGCTGTCACTACTTTAACGCACCATTGCCCAACCAACGCATCAGTTTCCTGGAATACAGACGTCATTTATAATCTTACGTCTTGGTATAGGTCACTCTCGGCTGTAGCGTGCGCAGAGTTAGGTCTCTGGCACAATTGATGGTTGTTGGTGGTTGGTGTTGGCAACTGTTCACAGACATGTTACCAAATGCCTGATGGCAGAACTGCCTGTTGGTGGGTGAAGTTGGTGTGGCAGTGGTTGGTGTTGGTCACGAAAACATTTCAACTCTCACTTCTAGTGGTAGTTGTTGCTAGTGTTGTTGCTGTAGTCTATAAAGTTCAAAATATTGAACTTTTAAGCATAACCAACCGATTAAATTGTAGTATATGGCTAAGGGATGTTAAATGGTAACATAAAAGCATTAATAAGCGAAATTTTATTGCTAATTCTCTCAAATACAGAGCATAAGACTGAAATTCAGGTTCGAAATATATTATCAATTTAAAAAAATCAGCCCTCTTATAACCTACACGTGTGTTAAATACAACCACCCATTGTGCCAACCCATGCTTCACACATCAACCATTAACCATAACACCAACAGCAATCGCAAATTATGTGAGAGGCGTTAAAAACTTGAGGTAGCAAAACCTTTTCAAGACAGTGCACCCTGAAGCGAAAGGCGCTGTGAGAATTTCCTTCCTAAAAAAAATCAATCTTAGAGCAACCTCTCGGTAAAACTCAAATTACTGGTGTGTCCAAGGTGGGAAAACCGTGAACTAGCTGAAATGCTCTCCGTCTCAAATGAACAAGTTGTTATTTTTAAGCATTTTATGTTACTATTTGTTCACCTTATTTATCCAGCCCGATATGAGAAGATAGTGCTGCAAAGCATCTAAATACATATGAAAATTGATTTAATATGATACAATGGGTGTTATTTAAGACTTAAGCAATCAGCAAGCCTGGATGGTGCCTTCCATTAATAGGGGTGGTGATTGCAGCCTCTTGTACCTCCCCTATTTTATTCTAACGCATGCCTGTGACCCTCGGAAAAGTCGGCACGTTCCTTAGGTGGTCACCTGGGTAGACAACATTTGAACGTTCCATGCCTAGAAGTCCAGAAGCGACGAGGGCGACACGGCACACACATCACACTTCGTCCTAGCCTCTAGGCGCTAATCACTGGACTGCCGTGCAGTCTTCTCACCAGTAGGCTTCACATTTGAGACATTCATTGTGTTAGGAAGCTTAGCCGGGAAGGGGAAGATAAATAAGCCAGAGATGAAAGGTAATAGAGTCTATTAGTTAAAGGAGTGTCAAGAAAATAGCAACATTAATATAGTATAAGAGGCGAGTGGAAGGGTTAGGATAAGGCGAGACAGGAGATAGGTAAAGGGTCGCTCTTCTTCCCTAAACCAACTGGAGACTCACCGCTCGTACCGCCGTTGAAGGTAGAGAAGAAGTCCTTCACCGTCGGTATTCGTTCTGCCAGAGAGTCGCACCAAGACTCGAACCCAGAGCCCGTAGGTGCGGTCGCCGTCCGGGAAAGAATACTCTCTATCCGACTCTGACTCTCTCGGAAGCTAACTTGGTGTCTGTACCATTATTCGCACCCCCACCAGACCATCAAAATCCTCCATTCTGATTGGCTCCCAGCTATGCACAGGGGCGGAACAATCCCTGCTGAGTCCAGGAGTTTTACAATGTGTTGGGTAAGTGTTAAGACCCACTTAGCTCCTCAAGTCATCGGATTCCTGATTCACCTTTGTTGCTGCCTCTTTTTGGTGGATTGTTGATTACTCAGCACCAACTGACTGCCTTTCTCGACACCACCAACGCCACGGGGTTGCGACACCGTAACATCAGGTAACCACATAATTAAATTACGTAATATTAACATCTTCAATCCTAGATTAATGTAAGGCTTCGATGGACAGCTGAAACCCACATTTCCACCATTTTGATCCCGCAATAATATAAACTTAAAAAAAAATCCCGAGATTACGTTCCACCACCTACCGCATCTGTTGGGTACAGATACATATATACATATCAGACGGTGATCCCTTGGACCTTACATTAGAAAACACTGAACGTATAGCCGGTTTTATAAGCTATTTGTTATCAATAAATCATTGTCCACGTGGCAAACTGTTATCGTGTGGAATGTCTTGAACATGATTTTTATCACAATTGCTCGCTCAGCAGTTGTTTGCGCACTGATGAAAGCCGCAGATATAAGTAGTATCGTAGCTTTGTGACGTGCGGGCAGCTGTCGAAGTTGGCTTGATTGTCCACGCGCGGGGTCACTGCCCTCCTCTTGGCAGCTGCACAGTTTTGTGACTGGTGACTGGCGGTCCGTTACTGGGAACTAGGTCTCCGGACACTCTGACCAACGTCCGAGGTTGAAACTTGACCGAAACTCGCTCATCTCTACTGCCGTGTCGCCGACCAAAATTACATACACATTTTTTAAACAGATTTTCTCAAGGAGGAAGACAGACGCCAGTTGAGCGGCTTGCACAGAGAGGCGAAGAAGCAAGTGGATAACGAGTAAGATTCGATCTTATAGCCCGCTGCCGATCGTGGTCGTTGTAGTCCCAATAGCACGCAGATTATATCTGTAACAGTGTGTTATTACTGAATGTGTCAAAATCGAAAGGATTGAACTACAGGCACCTGGACGTATTTTTCTCATTTGCCTTCAGGAGACCGAGCACAATGCCCTAAACATTTCGTATTAGTAATTTCCACTATATTACCTCTCTAATGATAAACAGTAGAAGTTAAGTAAAAAGTTGCGTCAACGTATAATAGTTTATTACCTTTCCTAGAAAGATTCTATGTTTACAGAACAGTTATTCACGAACACATACATATACGTTCAAACATTGATTTTACATAAAACATTATGCAAGAGACTCCTCTGTAGCTCAATATCTTAAGCAGTGTTGCCAAATAACATAGATTGTTCCGGCACGAGGACCCGAGATTATTCGTAGGGTGTAGTGTTGAAAGTTGCCGGAATATCTAGAGCAAGTTACTAAACACTTCTATAGAATAATGTATGCAGAACGGGGTCGGGAGGGTGTTAAAACACGGCCCAATATACTTCTCGCTAGCAGACACGATAAACGAAGACAGATGTATGACACGTAGCGAGTATACAAGAGGTACAAAATATCGGAAAGTGTGTTGTCAGTCGCCATGATGCCGCCATAGGTCCTGACCATTGCAACCGCTTTCACAACCAGCTTGCCTGGGTCAACACAAATGAGAGACGATGAACTATAATTGGATAATAACTGGACTCTTTTATACTACTGTGGTCAAAGAATTATTCAAAGCTCCTCCGCGGGTAACGCGTGTTATTAATGTAATCGAAGTGTACAATCACATAAGTTATATATTTTTTTTAGAAACTTTGACATATGGTTTATTAACAGAACCTAATTATAATAGAATAACTTTTAATGCAGCGGAATAGTTTACAAAACGTAATAAAAATAATCCTGTTGAAGTACATAGCAAAAACACATTGTAAGTCTGTTAAGCTAGCAGTGAAGAAATATTGCTTTACAACAAATATTAGAAAGCATGTAGAATATTTGGTGTTAAGAAGTTTTCCTTAACATAATTTTTCTTTGAGAACAGTGTTGTTTTGTTTGTAGCAAATAAAAAAACGTTATCGTCACTAAGATTAACAAAAAAAAACAGCAAATTTTACCGTAAGGATTACTATTTCTACTTATTGATGGTCAGATTTCTTGCCATTGCTGCTTGGTTTAAGAGAAAATTACAATTATATTCTCGGTTTCGCATTTACTTTGAAGTAGTTCATTTGTATGTATACATACATACACACACAAACACACACACCTCAGCCGCAACAAATTATTTATTGTAAAAGGAAGTGTTTTTCACAGTGAAACTTACGAGTGACGAGAAAAATTAGAGTGGTAGATGTCATGAATAGTTATATTTAGAACTCAGAAGCGGAATGTATGTGACATGTGAAAGCGGACAGTTTATGTTGGAATAACTAGCGACGCAGCCAGTTTTGCCTTGCAGTTTGCGGCAACTTATGTTTAATATTTTGGAATTCCTGGTTACTGATCGCTGTGTTAGAACCAGGGTTACATGGTTCAAAACACAGCCAATGAACAAGAAACTGAGGACAAAGGACTGTGCAGTCCAGCGGGCTTGTCGTTGAACCCGTGAAATTTCCGGGCCTATAGCCATTATCTCTACACACTTCACGTTTGTAAATCACGGAAGGTGTTTCGCGGGCACAGCAGGCGGGGTTCGAAGCCGGGACCGGAAATGAGAGGAACCCGAGGAGAGGGTAAGGGAGTAGGGCTGGGGTTCAAGTGGCGCGCCGCGCAGCTAATTATCCCGGGCAGGAGGAGTATGTGGCGAGACAAATTGGGTCGGGGCGGGAGAGGCTGCCGTGACAAACATCCTCACGCCCGCGAGCACCTGCTCTTCATCTTCGTCTTCATCATCTCTTCCTCGCCGGATGTGAGCGGCAAAAACACTGCTCTAGATCCCCCCTACCACCCATCCTACCTGGAGAGACACTTCCCGACTCTTGGCTTCTTGCCTTCACCCTCCTACATCACTCTCTCTCTCGCTCTCTCTCTCTCTTAATAACCACGACCAACCCCTATATAGGTGTATCACAATGAAGTGAGCACTTTTTAAAACAATCTTGTCTACAGTAATAATTGACACGTGTTAGTTATTCTCACCTCAGGTGTAAGCTTTTCAGTTTGTTACAGTCCATACACTGGCTTTGTTTATGTTAATAACTATAGAGACATGCAAAATTCGCGTTATCATTTGGTAGCCGACTAAACTTCACATTCCTATACATAACAGAGCACAATTTGCGATTCAATTGGCTACGAACTTTTATGTGTTGTCATTTACGTGTGTTACGTCTTTACAGAGATTGGCCTCTCTACCGTGTAAGCATTCTCCGTGGCAAGTCACGACAATATCCGCCAGCGGGAGACGTCGAACGAGCATATAGTCACTTGGAGTCTAGTCAGCTGTCAGATAATAACGCGAATTTCGCATGTCTGTATGCAGGAAACTACAAATTATCTTAAAAGTGTACGTAGTAGATATTTCTACGCTTTTTCCGAAGCCAATATGATATAATGCTCACTGACAATCCTATATAATGGTATTTGCCAACTTTATGAGTAAATATTTATCCAGAATTACTAATTCGGTACGCGTGATCTCTTGCGCCGCAGTTAAATGCACGAGGTTCCGGCGTCAGAGATTGTGCCTCAGAAGTTCGTAAGACTGGAAGCAATTTTGTTTAACACGTTGGCTAAAACTATTGTCTAGGATAGTTATTGCTTAGGTTTCGCAAATTGGCAACAAGAAACCTACAGTTATAGATTAATGCTTTTAGCATTGAATTATGTACCACACCGTCTTAAGGACAAAAATAATTAGGGTTTGTAAAGTGTTCATGTTATCTTGAACGACCTAAAACAACTCCT
Source organism: Medauroidea extradentata (assembly GCA_003012365.1). Lineage (NCBI taxonomy): Eukaryota > Metazoa > Arthropoda > Insecta > Phasmatodea > Phasmatidae > Medauroidea > Medauroidea extradentata. The sequence continues at coordinate 66,287 of PNEQ01045888.1, forward strand.
TCGTGATTTTTGAAAGATTCCTGCAATAGGTTAGTGTTACAAACTAAACTGTTTTTTAACATACACCACTGCGAGCGAATGCTGCCGTGTTGCAGAATAAACACACAATAAAAACTAAAGCAAATAAAGGAAAGCCATTATTAGATGTTGTCGACGATAAGATAACACACATTCTGTCCCGGAATTAATCTGTGTTGTAAATGTTCTATTTTTGTTTGTGTTCATGTTTTCTTTCGAGATACGGCATTCTTTCCGAAATTGCCCTACTGTTATTGACAGCAGATAATGCTTTTTTTAAAATCGCTTTTACATTTATTGTGGGGTTTTTCTGTAACACGGCAGCATTCGCTCGTAATAACGTATGTTAATATATATATATATATATATATATATATATATATATATATATATATATATATATATATATATATATTCAGTTTGTAACTCCATTCTTCCATATACACACATATGCCTCCATGACTGTACAACTGCAGTTCACTTGCACGTTAAAATAAACCACGGGATATCAAACATCTTCCTTAATGGTTAAATGACATATTTTGGACAATACAACGTTATAGAGCTATATATTGCCCAAGATAACCAAGAGCACTAGCGAAATTTACATACACACATACATACATACGTATATGTATGTATATGTACACACAATGAAGTGCCCCACTCACTCATCAACGTACATTCCGCTGGATTTAGAGTCATGCAATTTTGAAGGTGGGTTTCTCTTATTGCCGTCAGCCTCCACTGAGGTTTTTTTTTCTTTTAATTAGAGAGGTAAGGCTGTGAAAAGTCGTACAATGTGTTTTTAATCTAACCTGGAGATTTCTTAAACGCGTTGAGCTATTAAGGTGATCTTTAGAATGAATCTCACACATTTTCCTAAAAACCCGTTTCAGGAATTTTTTTGAAAGTCAACGTCTAAGAGCATTAAAAAAAATTAACATGATTTAAATTAACGGTCTTTGTCTCTTGACACACATCGAGAAAAAAAAATTCAATGTTAATGAAGCTTACGTAAATACCCTACCTAATATATATATATTTATGGAATTCTCAAAACTCAACTATTTAGGGGGATAGATGGATATCAATTTGCTCCAGAAATGCCGCACAGCAGGTATGACGACGGAGAAATTATTTAAATTTTGTTATTGTTTACCTTCATATCGATACAGGCGCGGATCTGTATATACACATTTAAAGTTTGGGAATTCTGTTGGTCAACCTTGCCATAGGTTTTTGAGCACTGGTAGGAGGTTTTATGTTCGAATCCCTTGTAAGTCAAGGTGACGGGGAACTGTTGTGGTATTATGTACTCACATTAGTGGCAGCTGGCAGAAGTGTTAATTTTATATTTTAAGTCATGGAAATTTAAGGGTGACTTCTCCTTACAACGTAGGCACCCACAAGGGGAAAAAAGGGGGAAAATACATTTTCGTTATATCTTCGATATCTCAATAACCTGGTGAGGTATCGTTACGCTTTGGGTAAAGTCTTAATTTTTTTATCGTTTAGTCGATTTCCTTCAAAAAATTCCACGAGGGCAAAGCCGCGACCGGGCAGCTAATGTGTGTTTACATATGTATATAACTATGATTATATGTGTATATATACGTTGTGTGTGTGTGTGTGTGTGCGAATGTGTGTATATAAAATTAAATACATAGAAATTTGTGGGCTATTTCATCTTTCATTTATTTTATATATGTTATGTATAACACATTGTAACTCGACTCCTATTCTTTACTGTTTTGTTTTTCGTCTCAATCTTAGTTTAATTGTATGACGTAGTAATACAAAGACGCTTGTAAAAATAATTTATTTTGCAATGACGACTTTTTTTCCAAGCTTACCAATTTATGATATGCATATGTTTCCTATAGAAGCATTTATTTTTTAAGTTCCGCTCTGTCTCACATTTTTCTCATAATAATGTATTTCTACAACACAAAATTAGATAGGCTACATCAGAATCGTCCAGCAAGATTTGCCGTTTGACAAAACATACCATAAACGGGACCTGAGCGTTGATCTCAGCTGTTGTCTATTTATTGCTGCCTATTGGCACGAGTATCAGGACTTGATTTCTAGCAGATTTCTGGTTACAGAATGAAAGTCCAGGTGGAATATAATAGTGAATCGTCAAGCAATTACTAAAACGAATGAAACGGAAGCATCTAAGTATCCCTCGAGCGAAATGTATTTTATTTTCCGCATGGTTGGCTGGGGCAACAAGAGGGGTTGTGGAAGAAGGGTCTGATGGCAGGAAGTGGTGCAGCTGTGCTGTTGGTACACGTGTCGTTCACAGCCGACGGCCATATTGCTGTCGCCAGCCTCCACTCTGTGTTGTAGGGCTGGTTAGCGGCGCTGCATTACCGCGGGCAGGTCGTGCTGCCTCCTGGGGAGGCAAATAAACCTGTCCTCGCTACTGATACATGCTGGTTAACCACTCAGGGCCCGGCTTTCTTTGCTTCTGCACCGCCGCAGCTGAAGAAGAAATCACGGCCACCTACATTACCACTCCGAGGCCTCCCTAGATAGGCTGCATTTGTGTGTGTGAGGCAGGAGCTGTAAGAGTGCCGTTGACCGGAGAATGTAATGCATTATCGCCTCTCCACGCAAGCTACTCAGCTACATGCAGTACTTTACTGATATCCTTTTCCTGTGGCACTTCAACCGATGACCACATTATTTTATTTTGTGCAGCGTAGTTCAAAGTATATCGCTTGTATATATATAGTTCTGTTTTTAAAATACGGTTGTTATTTTTCCAGATACGGTAGTATGGTAAAGAAAATTTTGGTCAATTTGAGGGGCCCGAAAATGGTCTTTCTTATAAACGTGCCGAATTTTCGCAAATATAGCAACATAGTTTGAAATGCGCGTTCTTTTCGTAGGTATAAAAGTATAATGCGTGTTAAATAGTTTCGTCAAAAAAAAATAGTCTTAATTCGCTGCAACGAAGCACAGGTAGGCAGGCTCCTTAAGTTGGCCGCCTGCCCAAGCCGCCGAACGACGTGACAAGCTTCTGCCATTGCCAGGTTAGGCCTACTCGAAACGTGCTCATGCGCGTGCATGATATCTGGTCGGGAATAGCATTCGTAGTACGTTACCATGTTCTCACGTTATCATGTTCACGTCTTCTCATTAAAGAATTAGTTATAGCGACCGAACATGACGAAGATGAGTGTTTTAACGGCGTCTTTTAGGTATGAAAATCCTGGCGGATTCGTGGTACACCCAACATGAAAAAATTAACTCGTTTTGTGTTACTAATAGCTGAGTGTAGAACTTGTGCATAGCGTCGAAAATTTTTCTGCAACTAAATCACTTTGCTGTCATTACCTGTATTGTCTTGCTATAAAATACTTATTAAAAATTTATAAAGGGCCTTGCCTACTTCAAAGCTCTGGAAGCAGCAAGGATTGGGTTTTACATGTTAAAGTATATTGGTGGGCTCATGTACTTTTTGTGATATCGCATCCAAACAAAACTTGTTTTATGCGTCGATAAAACGAAAATATTGTTAAATGAATAAAATTGCACGAAAAAGAATTGTGAATTGCCTTTTACGAGTGTTTTCAGTATGTAAGAATGCTTTTTTTTCTCTTGCAGTTTTCAAGTTTTTGAAACAGCTGTCTAAAAGATCCTTTAAGTAGAATGTGCGGCACTGAGACGAATAAAAAATGTCTACTTTGGCGAATATGTAGCTTCAACACGTACTGAGCCACATAGAAATTAATTTAACATATAAAACCCTATGCTTGCTCCTGAAGTGGCTGTGAGGTAGACAGTGCCCTTAAAATATTTCAAAATTTTAAAATTCGCAGACTTGATGAAGATAATTTAATTGAATGCACTCACAAATGACATAGTTTGTGAGTTTAAACATATATTATATTGTACTCGAATGCAAGTTTTTTTTAATTTCTCAGGACCACGCTGTTAAGCGTCGGCTTAAGTTATCCTACTTCATCTATAATTAATCTTTAGTGAATGCTCGCTTTTAGTCAGGTCAAGCTGTTTGCAGAGCTCAGGTCTAACATATTATTCTTAATCTTTGTTAGCTGTAAAGCAAGACATTCTATCCTCCACCTAAACAGCCTCTTTATTTATTTAATTGCCGGAAAGAACAATTCTCGCAAGTCTATGCCAGTACAGAAATTACAAACTATCCTTTGCTATTTGGGTAGCTGTTAATCTCACGTCAAAATACTCTTGATCCAGATCGACGAATGTAAGAGCCAAACCTAACGTTATATGCTATGTCATGAACTCGAGTCACATGCCGAAGCAAGTTATTATCAGAATACCTGTGCGTGGGTATATGACAGCAAACATTACAGCTAGACATTGTTGTGCTAACAAACAGTCAACCCTCAAATCTACAAACATAGAATATTGTTATGTTGGGTTGTCCACAAGGTGATTTTGTGTTATTATTAACTTAATAAAAGGCTGTGACATATTTTCATTGATATGAGGTTATCAATTTAACAATAATGTCAGATTACTCTAGACGTCAATATTATTTTGATTTATAAAAACATTGAAACGTGGGTTTTAATATTTTTGCGTAACAATCTCCAGTCAACATATTTTTGCAAGTACTATTCCTAATTAATATGATAGGGAACAATTCACAAATTCACAAATGTATTGTTTTCAACCAAACAGAAATATTTCTATCTATAGGCACCGCCTAAATTGTCTATTCAGATTCAACACACGTCCCGTAAAGTAACACACATAACCCAGTAAACTTAAGGTCAGAAAAATCACGACTTAGTAACTAACAAATTGACTACAGAAATGCATACAGGCCTTACCGCTTTGTAGTATGCGACCTGGTGCACAAGTATGTGTCGTTAGTTGCGTGCTCTAGATGTTTGCTGTGTCTTTCTCAGATGTTTGTTGAAATACGTAAAGAGTAGAGAGCATTTACCGATTCGAACACAGAGACACTTCCATACTGACCAAAAATTTTTGAAGCAGCCCTGGGCAGGGACACGTTCATATTGACCAAAAATGTTTTGAAATCATAATTTATGAAACAATGGAAAAATGGAATAATGTAACAAACGAATAAAATTTATGAATTATAAATCGGGCGTCTTTAAGACCCTTCATTTTAGCAGGCCCGAAACCCTAAAAAATAAATAGAATTTTTTTATTATTTTTAATACATTTTTAAAATTAATTTCATATTAGTCAGAATCATTATCAACTAAACTTGAAATTATTCTCCCCCTGAACGTTATCCCAAATTCTTTTAATAAATTTTTAAACATATAAATTTTTCCGCAATCAACTTTATTTCTATTTATTTCTGTTAAATTCTTACTTAGTTCTTGATATTGAGAAATATATTCCCAACTAACTTAGCTTTGAAATTTTTCAATAAAACATTCTGAAAATTATTGACGTTCAGAAATAAGATTCCAATTAACTCTATTTTGAAATTTTTCAATAACATTTTCTGATAATTTTTGATATTAAAAAAATTATCTTTATTTCGAAATTTTTCAATAAATTATTTAGATAGTTTTTTATCGTAAAAATCTTTATCTTCCCAATCATTTTAATTATTTCTAAATGTTCTTTTTTCATAGCTGCATTTGTAATATATTTACCGCATAAAGGACATGCAATTTTTTTCAACATCTTAGCATAACTAACTTTTCTACAAGAACAATGAATTTAACTTATACCATACTTCTTATTTTTCGAAAACTCGGAGTGAGGCTCAACAGTGTTACAAATAGAACATTTTCTAGTAGTGATATTTTTTGATAACTCATCAGGATTATGTTTTTTTTTTCTAAATGATTTTTATACCTGTTCTCGTAATATATTTTCCACATAAATCACATGCAACTTTTTCTAACAATTTAGCATTATTAATTGTTTTAGCTACAATGATTACACAAATAGCCTTTACCATACTTTTTAATTTTTTTTTGGAAATTCAGAATGTGATTTAGCAGTTTTGCAAAACGAACACGTTCTAGTAATATATTTTTCTGAACGCATGACTGTCGCTGCTTCGGCTGGCGCTGATTAAATTTTTTCTCGAGTTTTTTGTCTTAATTTATAAAGCATAATTTTTAGTATGATATTTTAAAAATAAAAAAAAAACAGTTTTCAAAATAACAACTAATTTTTTAAATGAGAATATGAACCCGCCAGGTGGACTCAAAACGAAATCATATATTTATATTTTTTAGGGTTTTGGGCCCGCCAAAATGGAGGGTCATAAAGACGCCTAATTTATAATTTATAAATTTTATTCGTTTGTTTTATTATTCCATTGTTCCATAAATTATAATTACAAAAATATTTTGGTCAATACGAATGTGTCCCTACCCAGGGCTTCTTCTAAAATTTTCGGTTAATAAGTTGATAGATATGTCTTGTTGAGAGCTTCGAGCCAATAATAAATCTGTAAGTAAATAAGAACCGGTTCCCGCCTTTCATGTTCTGTAGTAAAAACTTACTGATTACAAGGGCAGCAGCCAATAGACAAGCAGCTGGTGCTAGTTAATGATGCATAGGCCAGTGAAGTATTGCTTACATGTCAATGAACTGGCGGGACATATTTCTACCCGTGGATATACTGTAGAGATAGGATGCAGTACGGAATGTGAACTGCTTATAGATATCGTACATCGGAGCAGGCAGGCCGTAGTCTTGGCTCTGTTTCAATCAGCCAACTCGGCAATCACAAAGTCTGCTGGAGTTAATGTAACATACCGCCAGACGTTAAAAGGCTGTGGTCAATCACAGAGCCTGGAGCTTACAGCCAGCTAGGTTCTAAGTTGACTGCAGCCAGCGCAAAGCCTGGAGCTTAAGCCAGTGAAGTTCCAAGTTGACTGTGGGCAGCACAGAGCCTGGAGCTTTTAGCCAGTGGAGTTCCAAGTTGTCTGAGGTCAGTCATAGAGCCTGGAGCTTACAGCCAGTGTAGTTCCAAACTGACTGTGACTAGTCGCAGAGCCTGGAGCTTTCAGCCAGTGTGGTTCAAAGTTGACTGTGGCCAGTCACAAGCATGGAGATTTTAACCTGTGTGGTTCAACGTTCACTGTGGTCAGTCACAGAGCCTTGAGCTTTGAGCCAGTGTGGTTACATGTTCACTATGGCCAGTCACAGAGCCTTGAACTTTTAGCCAGTGGGGTTACAAGTTGAATGAGGTCAATCACAGAGCCTGGAGTCTTTATCTAGTGTGGTTCCAACTGAAATCCGAAATCAGGATGGCGGAGTCGGTAATCGAACCCTCGTCCTCTCGTATGTGTGTCCAGCGTATTACAATTGCATCACCTTGCTCGGTTCTCAGCGCTGGTGATGGGTTACCTGAGGAGAGTATGTAGGAGCGTGGTATTAAACGTGAGATGAGAATAACAGACGGTAAATGTCATTTTTCGGCACGGTTCTTAAATGAGAATATTCTGGTCGACCCGGTCGGCATGTAACCCGGATCGTCTTGGAGGGAAGAAGGTGAGCGTTCTACTCATTGCTTCAACCTGGGCCCCTAAAATTTTGTGTTTTGGTTTATAAAACGATTTAATGAGTCAGGACTTAGTAGAGAAGTAAAGGCAAGCGCCTTCACGCAATTGAAACATGCATGTGTTATTACTGTAAGTAATAAATACTACAATAAACACTAAAATACAAATTAATCTAACAAAAATTATTTTATGATTTAACTGTATGCACTAAAATTTTTCTACTGTTTTAAACACTACAAATGGATAGCCTAGGCATGTGACTGAAATATCCCCGCGAGTAAAAACATGATGATGAATAGTTGTGCAAAGAAACCAGAAAATACCCCATTATTTAGTTAAGAGAATGTAAATATTGAGAGTGAAATAAACGTACTCGTATATCAACATAGCGATAAGGATAAATTTGCGGAAGTTTATCAGTATATCTATTACAGCATTATAAAATACAGAAACATAATACATATTCACAAGAAAAAACAGTATGATAATTCTAAGTGATTTAATACTATTCATATTAATCAGTGAAGTGTAGAGTTAATTAAAAAAGTGGCAGGCCTAAAAAAATATGACGATTTGGATCTCATTATAAAGATTTGTAGCTAATTTTAAATGATAAACATATAAAAAAACATTCAAGTAGCACCATACGTTACTGTTCCACCAAATGATCAGTTTGCATCAAATGTGTTTTTAAATAACCTTTGAAACTGCTGAGGTTTGAGCATGTCTTTTGTTCATTAGGCAACTCATTCCGAAACAGTAAAAAACTATAAGAACATTTTTGTTTTTGTGAATGGGTACAATGAGTGCCAGAATTTTACATGAGCGTGTGTGGTGATTATTATTCACACTGAGTGACTGGAATGTATCAAGAAGATACAGTGACTGGCCTGATGACTAAAGCATACTCTGCTTATTTATGTTTTCTTGTCTTATTTTTAGTTTTCTTTTGACAGTCATTTATTTCACAATGGATTATGTCCAAACAAATAAATCCAGTCATGCACTCCCATTGCACAGTTCTTTCAAAGATCACAAGAAGATACTATATTTAAGACTCCTCTGGTGTAAAAGTGGGTACTGCGAGTGCAACCTGCTCCTTTCTTACATTTTGAGCTACTTCATCTGTCAGAAAGTGCTGTGGTAAGTGGAGCGAACTGTACCGGATGCGTGTGAAATAAGACGTACGGTTGTGACTAGGTCCGCAACATGCTCAACTCACGACGGAGCACATGCAGTCACATCCAACTCCACGGATAGATTGTGAAGGCGAGGGGGTCAGGAAGGAAAAGGGGAACTCCCAACACTTCAAAGAACATTTCCATCGCGTCGCAACCTCGTAAAAACGTGAGGAGCCCGAAAAAAATGTATAAGAAAGAAGAAATTCTAAGGGTTTAACAAGCAGCCGCGTAGCTTTCAAACACGTTCCCCACTCTTTTTTCTGGCCTCATGAGCCGCGTGTAGGGAAATGGTCGCACCTCGTGTTTACACTACGCCACGAGTTATGGCGGATGCCGGAGAGGAGCTCGACTGGAAAGGCAGTTGCGAAGTTGCCCGGACAGAATTATGGCTTCGCTGCAGCTCCCTGGAAGAGTATTTTAAAACTCGAGCTGTAAACTTTTTGTCTCATTTGGTCTAGTTCTTAAGAAAGTGTACTTTGAAATATGTATATCTACGTAACTGTCATTTAAGTTTTGACTGCATCTGCCAAGATTTTAGTATTAAATAATTTGCTCCAGCGTAAAACTAGATTTAAATTAAAGCAAGAGTTCGAGGGACGGCCGATATTTGTCGGGACATTGTGGCCATCCTGTAATGGGAGATTTCATTGTCGAATTCAAGCAAATTTGCTGTTGGTATTCCTTTGACGCACTTTGGTATCAATTATTTTTTGTTTACACATCTTTAGATACCTAAGTGTAAGGTCATTTTGCAATTGTTTGTAATATTTTCATGTGAAATAAGTTAGTTTAAATACCAAACCAGGACGTGCCCCGGACTGAAGGGAAGATCATTTTAAGTTAGCGCGCTGCAGTAAAATTTAATATGTGGAAGTTACTTTAAATCCTCATATTCATTTCATGATTTTCCTAAGTGTGGATAGGATGGCTTCTATTAATGCGTGAGGAACAATTTTATCATGCCTACTTTTTTTAACACTCGTATTCCTCGGTGTGGTAAATTAACTAATAACTTTGTACTGTGTTTGACAATCATTAAATAACATATATGATATGTTTCGTGTGTTTGTCCATTCATCGAGGTACAGCGCGCTTTCAAGCTGTCTCTCTCACAGTATTGTAGATACAGTTTCTGCTGCAGATCATTCTGTCCTTTCGATGAAAGTATACTTGCGAGAATAGAACTGCAGTAGTCAGTACAGTGGAATTGAGCTGGTATAAAGGTTTTGTTGCTGTAATGATAACTTATTACAGATTTTCTCTGTACCACTTACGGTATGTATATTTTTTCAGTGCAGCTTTTCATAGTCAAGTGGGTATATTTACATTGCCATGAATCCAACTGCTAGGAACTCTCAAATTACCAAACCAGATTTCTAGGTTAAACTCCAAAATGCTAAAAGATGCGAATAAGAAGAGATGTCGTTGTTTCTCCAACTCTTGGCTGGGCCGGACAATTTAACTCACAAATTTTACCCAGCACAATCAACATTTGGTTAAAACAATTATTTTCAAATACTGTCTCATTTTGTAGGGCATCTGAAAAAAAAACTTTAATTGTTTTATGTTTGATACGTTAAATGTGCTCAAAACATTTAATAATAAACGTTATAAAACTTAAATTGTGTTTCTTGGTGGTATGTAATCAAAGGTGTCAAGTTTCCTGTAACGTTCACGCAAACTTCTAAGTTTACGAAAATGTATAAACAGTGTCGTTAGGTGGTTGCTGAAATCTGCAACCTGCCGTTACCTGAAGATTTCCACGCAGATCAAAACACGAGTACATCATTATTATCCTTGGACGGCCTTATGGTTACGATAAGAATTGGGACTGCCAATCCCCTGTCCGTATTAGGGAACTCAACCTTGAAAACCACCCCTGTTAGAGGTGAGAATCGTTTAGAGACCAACAGCTGGTTTATGTCATATTCAAGAGTGTGTCTTTAGGATGTGTGAGCTCTGCTCAATACACCACCCGCTACGGTGGGAATATAGCTGTTGGCAACCCCAATTCTTATCCTAACTGTAAGGCCGTTCAAAGATAAGAATGACGCACTCGTGTTTCGATCTTCTTGGATCTCTTCAGGTAAGGAGAGGTTGCAGATTTCAGCAACCACTTTACGACGCGGTTTACAGATTTCCGTAAACTTAGAGGTCGGTGTGAAAGGTACAAGAAACTTGACACCTTCGGTTATAAATACTGTTGCATGTTGGCCTGGCTGGAGGCATGTAGCGTCGTATCGGGCGAACAGCCCGATGATTCAACCATATAGACGCCATTGGGATTCCCCATGCTACCTTGATGGCCTTTGCATACGTGACTCCCGGCAGGTATGAGTGAGGTAATATCTATTTTTAGACATCTGGTCATCAAGTTGCACTGCCGATTGACGTCACTAAATGCACCGTATAAACGCCTTTGAACTGCAATATAGGGAGAGTATTGTGAAGTTTTTGGAGACCTATGTGAGTGTGAAGTGAGACGCGAATGTGGCGTGGGTCGGTGTCGGCGCCATTGGGGCGTCGACGGATGTCGTGAGAAGTGACGGGTCGTGAAGAAGACAAAACACTTGGGGTGTTCTGCTGGCAGAGGAGACGACGAGGAGCGGCGCCTCAGGGGCGGTAACACGGCGGCGGTGGTCGACGTCAAGGCTGGGTAATACCAGCACAAGGAACAGACAACACTTGGGTTATTGTGTCGGTGCGGCGGAGCTGACAACGAGCGGCGCCTCAGGGGCGGTAACACGGCGGCGGTGGTCGACGTCAAGGCTGGGTAATACCAGCACAAGGAACAGACAA
>PNEQ01045888.1:77889-112426 GCA_003012365.1 Medauroidea extradentata
TGGGTAATACCAGCACAAGGAACAGACAACACTTGGGTTATTGTGTCGGTGCGGCGGAGCTGACAACGAGCGGCGCCTCATGGGCGGTAACACGGCGGCGGTGGTCGACGTCAAGGCTGGGTAATACCAGCACAAGGAACAGACAACACTTGGGTTATTGTGTCGGTGCGGCGGAGCTGACAACGAGCGGCGCCTCGGGAGCAGCAACACAGCATTGTCATTATTTTAAAGACTGTTGATTGGATATATGACTGAACTTTTATAGTGATTTGAAGTCTTTAGTTAATGGTAAACATTTCTGTGATTTTATTGTCAAAGTTAATTAACATTTCTGTGACACAGTAGTAATTGTGTGCAAAATAAGGGTGATGTGAGAGTTATTTATCTTTGCTGTTTTGTGTAATTTTGTAAGCTTCGTGAGCTATTAAACCAAGAACTTAATCAAACTCTTTTATTTCTAATTATAAGACCTCTATCTCAAAGAGCCAAGAAAATTGCCCACATGTAAAAATTTTTAAATCTTGTAAGAATACATTCAATGTCTTCAGTGAAGTAATGTCACACCCAAGTTGCCGCACTTTAGTGCCAGCTGAATTCAGCAACAGTGTTGTATTACCAACAATATAATATATTCTATTTCTCATTTTATCAAGCTTTACATAACTATAGTAATTTTCAGAGATGAACATGCCTAATGTTTAGCGATGCGGTTATATACAGAAGGGATGAAGTGATTCTACAACTTAATAAATACTGTACGTATGTGCAGTTAGTATATTTCACCAAATATCAGTGAATACACAAGCAATCTAAATACTTGTTAATCAATGTATATTTTAGAGATGTGAAGTAAATTTGGTTTTACTATACCATTGTGACGGTGCCAATCAGTATTAACATCAAGATGCATGTATAGGCTACTAACGGTATGGTGTGTAATTTTGAATACCTTACAGGTTTTTATAGTGGGTAATATTGAAGACCTTACATATTTTTATCCTTTTCGCCTGTTTGTATATTTCCGTCATTAGTTATTGCTAGCTTGCCATAACCTCGAATATTGTCTGGGCCATGACCTACACTAACACTAGGATGTAACACGCTAATAACCCTCTTCTTGACCATGGCGGCCAAACTGTTCGCTTCTCATCAGTGTGATGAGGGTTCGATTCCGAGAGGGGTTGTTCCGATATTCACACGAGGAAAACATTTGAATGGTGGACAAGTCTCTGGTATGTCAAACGACCTTACCAACCCCGCCGACATTTTCTTATCCATGGAGAGAGTGCAACACTTCAAATGTCGAGCTTCCTCTTGCTATATTCCGAGTGTCGCGGCGCAATGACAAAACACTGGGCTCGCATTTTGGAGGACCCAAACTAGATTCTCGGAAATACCATCATAATTTAGGTTTCCTTTTTCTTTATAAATCACTACCCCCGGATGCTGGGATGGTTCCTAAATATATGGCGTAAATTGCTTGAAATAGGCTACTATTGCAATGGGTGTGACTGAATTTGAACATTCGTATTCTACCTACTTTGTGTCTACCTAGAAAGCTACTTTTTAAGATAATCTGAAATCCATGTTAAAAGTAAGACTTAAGGGTATACCATAATTGCGACACATTCATGCAACGTAATTTTCTTTGTATGTCAACAGTGTTCATATATTGCAATTTCATGCGATATTCATTACTTGAAAAGCATCGCAAGAAAATTTCTTTACTTGATGACTATATGTATTTAAAAATGTGCTGGGTAAATTTTGTTGGAGTATCCAATGTCAACCTCTCATACGGTAATAAATCCCGGAAACTATTTCGTGAGATACAAAACGAATAAACGCAAATAAACAAGGGAAATTGAGCGAAAAAAACCATATATATTAACCTGGAAAACTGAAAAGGCTTATCGTTTCCCTGTCTTCCCCCTCTCCGAGCGAATGGTTCCGCCTGCAACGACCTCCTGGTGTACGAGACATCAACACCTACTGGTTATAGCATGCAGTGTCGGTGGTATTGACGCAGTACAGCACGAACAAGGAGCAAGTAGCAACATGCTGCAGTGAAACCTCTAACCCCTCACCCCGACACGTCTAGAGTTTACCACGGTGGTCCTAGCCGCACGTAATTTGGATGCTCGCCGCAGAGTTGGGTTCACACGTCCAGGAACGCGTTGCGCTTACCTGGGAACATACGTGCAGTCGCAGCCGCACGAATACTGCGGAGTTTACCCGTCTCTCCAACACACTAAAACCCGGTACACACTATCCATAATTAAATACAGAATTCCGTACCTAATTCAGTACAAGTTGCACTGCGACTGTGTGTTCCGCAATAACGCTGGTCCCAGAAAGAATCCGTACTAATTTTCACAAATTGAGCCCGTCCTATTTTTCATCGTAGTATATATTTCAGCCACAGAGCATGCGAAGTATGCAAGTAGGATGGCCTATACAATTAGAATATAAATAAAACTCTTGCTTCTTACTGAAGACGTGCCAGTCGGATTTTTAAAAACGTAAATAATGCAATATAGTTACACTTATTTGACAATTACACGCATTTTTTGTATGGGAAATAGTTTTCGGGAATCCAACAGTTATGCTTTGTGGAATTTAGCAACCAACAGCTCAAATATAATTTTATTCTCTATGTACCAAAGGTAGTGGTGTGTACACAACACAGAAACTTTGCTACAGAATTATGTTAATAAATATCAATCGAAGTTTATTACAAAATTAAGTAAGCAATTGGGTAGAGATTTATAAGTGTACAACAGGCTCAAGACATATATGTATTTGTTTCAAAAATATTCTTTACGAACAAATAAATAAAGTTACCAACATAAGAAATACTCAACTGCATATTAAAGGATGTCTACCTAACAAGCTTGCAGCTATGAAGTTTACATGAGGAATACTAAATGTTAAAATTAATTTCTTGTACACATATATTTTGTTGGCCTTTTTGAGAATTTTAAATGTTTGTTGCAATGGGTGTTTACAGTTAGAATTTAGTGGTTTGTGGACATACGTCATTGCTCATGCTTTGTTGATCAAATCTGTGTTGAATGCCAAAGTACGAAAACGAACAAGAAAAAACAAACATAAAGCACTCACAAAAATAAAAGAAAAGCAATATCAGAGTAATTCTGTCTGGGATTGCTTCTGTTTTTAATTTTTTTTTCTTGTTCGTTTTCGTATTTTGGCATTCAACACAGGTTTGATCAGCAAAACATGAGCAATGGTGTATGTCCAAAAACCACTAAATTATAACAGTTGGCCTCTTTGCCTGCCAAGGGACGATATGTACACACAAGGCATTGAAACCAGTTGTAAAATTCTTTCCACCAAAAATCACTGGGTATACTGACATCATTACCAGTCCAGCAGCGGAGAGGGTGAACATCGCCGTGGTAAGAATGCGGGTAGGGACGGAAGAAGACAGGTGCGGTGCTCCAGGGCCAAACCTTCCCACTGACCTGGAAGGCCTCAGATTCATCTCGTGAGTGCACCCAGGTCCGAGCACCTGCTCTAATCTGCCCTGCCCATCTTACCCCGATCTCCTGGAGGATGCCCGAGTATCGACTATGGCCGGCTCGTATCTCTTCCTCCTCAACAACCCACTCTCGCTTTTCTCATCTCCACCGGAGTCTTCACTACTTCGGCGAGTACGTGCGTGTATCAGCCTGGCCGCAGCTGCTGTCTACTCGACAATCCTCGCTGCTGGTGCCATTCACCTAACACGTCGAACAAATTTTAATACATTATCTCTACTGTCTATTCGCGTTCAAGTGAGAACGCGCGAAGCAAATGCACGTGATCGAAGGTAAGGTTTGTCAATGAAAACACGCTGTGTTCATGTGATTGCAGTTTGTAATCAGGAGTGTCCGGAATGCTCACCACGTGTAGTGGCAGACAAGTACTGAGCGAAGAATACCATGCACGAATTTGTGGTATTTAGGCAAGTATGAACATAATAATTGTAAAACGTAGATCGACGGAAATCTGGCAGTTCGGGGTTATCGTTAACGTCAATAGCTGGCAGTTCATTTCGAAAGAAAAACGCATGTACCTTTCTCCATATTGCATTCTTGTCGAATCCGTCAAAACATTTGAGAAAGTTTCCGTCGTTGTTTTTTTTTTTTTTTTCTTTTTTCGGTGACTTTAATAAGTGAGGGCTGTTACATATTTAGATGTATAGACTGATATACTCGATGTTTGATGCATAACGATTCTCGATAATATCTGATATTCTGATCGATGTAATTAATTAATAGATGTCCATTAACATTATCAGAGCCCTCGTTGTTATCAAACCATCGGTATTGCTGACAGTGTATGGAACCAGTAAGAAAATTGTTTTAAATACATTCATTCCACATTAACAATATTTACGTCATACATTTAACAAACCCATCACATAAGATATATAGACCACTCACTAACCATTTTATAGACATTATGCGAAGTTGAAATGTAATTGATATCATTCATGTTGCACGTGTTGTAGATGTAATTACTGTACCAAACATGAAGTGTATGTATCAGGATCTACAATCGATAAGTGAATAAACAGTACATAACAGCCCAGGTTGGGCGTGCATCGGTTTACTTACGTTCGACTGTAACAGTGAAACGCATTTACAGCTGACTCAATCTGATTAAAACACTACCAGAATACAATAGGATCACTCGCTTGACCAGTCACCAATTCAACTCTCGTCACACTGCAACTGCGCGCTGGTTAGTAGCTTGTACACCCCTTACCGCTTATAGTAGTATCACGCACTCTTGTTTAAAAACTACAACTCTCACATCTCGGCGAATGAACTATACAGACTCTGATTTTTTATGAAAAGAATTTGTCAGCAACTTGTTTCATTACTTCACGTGCAGGTTGGCAGCTCTTCGCCATGTTTATTGGCAGTGTGTCTTTATGCAGAGGCGTCAGTAATTTAACTGCGCCAATCAGAAGAAATGTTACTGCGACACCATACGTCGTTGATTTGCGGGTAGAACACCAAAGTCGCTGAAAGTATATAACTGTGGTCTTTACTCTAAATCTGAATTAGTGAATTTTCACTGATTCATGCTGATGGATGGAGCAGTTTCAACAATTTGAATCTGTGAAAATAGTCACTGTTTACTTAGTGAAAATTCACTGATTTCCTTTAAGAGTGCCAACATCTCACAAGTTAATCAGTG
Source organism: Medauroidea extradentata (assembly GCA_003012365.1). Lineage (NCBI taxonomy): Eukaryota > Metazoa > Arthropoda > Insecta > Phasmatodea > Phasmatidae > Medauroidea > Medauroidea extradentata. Next base: position 83,101 of record PNEQ01045888.1, read on the forward strand.
AATATTCACTGTTTTTTTTTTTCAGTTGTTTTCAAATACGGTTTTCATTTATTTAGTCAGTGAATAATTACTGGGAAAGCTGTGGGCATTCACTCACTAACTTGTGGAATGTTGGCACTCTTTATCGGAATCACTGAATAGTTACCGATATCACGGTGGTTTCTCACTGATTCAAATTTGTTGAATCTGCTCCATCCATCGGCGTAAATCAGTGAATATTCGGTAATTCAGATTTAGATTGTAAGCCCCTGCCCGTAAACAATTTTCTAGTGAACGATATTTCCTTGTTCCTAGCTAATATAATGGCTACTTTTTTTTTTTTTTTTTTTTGCATTTTTCTTCTTACAAAATGTTTGTCACGCCAAATTTGCAGCTCTGTTAACAAGGCTAGGCATTTGAAACAGATAAGTGGCTTAGCTCAGTTACAAATTTGCCGATTTATAACGGTGTGACAAAAGGATGTTTTTTACTCAAATCTGTCATGATTCACATCCGTTAAAATTTTTTATGCGGCCCGCGAGACTTCAGATAGGAAAAAAAATTGGCTCTTTATTTAAGAAATATTGAATACCACTGGTTTATTATATACAATCATTGAACATGAAGAAGAACTGCTGAAAATAAATAAATAAATAAATAAATACAAATGTGCTCATAAAGCATTATAACAAGTTGCTGCAATTTGTTTTAAAACATAAATAACTGGTTCTTATTAGCTCCTATTGCCGGCCTGGTGTACCACATTTCTCGGTGTAGCGACACTTTTTACGGTTTCAATATTTTTCTCGCTTTTACTAAAGCAGTCAGTGTGTGCGTCTGCCCGTATAGCGTAGGATCGTCGTGGGGTACCTGACAATGAACTCTGAAGATCGCTATTTCTTGAATACACCATCGCATGAATTTGTGCTGGAAAATTCCGTACACCAAAATATGCTGGTTTCTAATATTTTCATTGAAGACAGAATTAATAGGCCATACCTCCAAGGTACGTGAATTTCGATGTGAACATACGGGCGAAATATTCTCAAACACATTTAGACACAAACTGAACATCAACTCTTGTACAGGTTATATACTATTGCAAACGTCACAGTTTTTGTATGACCGGCTAAGAATAATCAAAGCCATTAATGAATTTGCGATTAAAGTTTTAATATACCAAGAGTCACAAGTCTGTGCTCAACGTTTTTTTTTCTTTGGTAGTTGTAGTAGCTTAAAATGCTAAAAACGTAATTTTAAATATACGTGTTTTTGAAAGTCAATATGGAAAAATTACAAATAACAAGCCTAGGTAATGAAGTTATCTAGCTTCGTAAGCAAACATTTACTCACTATGACGCATTGTCAAGCGCTGATAGGTCTTCTCCATAGGCAATCGAGAGAAGTCTCCTGTGACTGGCCGAGCCAAAAAATCCGTTGACTCACTGTAAACTGAGCTTTCCTTTCCACTGGATCTCAGTTAAAATCCAACTTTGAAGGTGCCTGCTGAACGCGAGACAAAACATCGGTACCCTATACCTTTACGACGCTACTCAGTCTCGAAAGCCATGATAAGTTAATAGATTGTTTTGTGACAGTAAAATATTGAACTAAGTTTCTGAAATTACTTTTTCTCAGTCGTCCATAAGTTCACACGTACGTGGAACAGAATGTATAAGAGAATCGTCACAGACCTGGGTCCTCTGTAAACGCCACTGGAAGACGGGAGGTTGTAAACTTGTGGCCGACAGTGAAGAAGGAAAATGAGCACTACGGTAGATCTGAACTGCACTTGGTTGGCTAGGAATGTTGGGTTCATGGATGGCGAAGGGGGGGGGGGGAGAACAATCTCGGCGATGGTGGCCTGGCAGTATGCGGTGCGCGACACGATGTGGTCTGCGGGACCCTAGGGACACTACTCCCACCTCCCCCTAGACGTAACTCTTGATAGCAAGTGTTCCTGTTCTTCCCTCTCCCCCGCCGAGGAAGAAAACTCTACAGCTCTTGCGTCGTTAAGGGGGCGCTTGACCGAAAATTGTTATTGTTTTAATAAGTTTTATATTTGTACGAGATATGGTTCGTTTTGTATACATATATCGTGGCTATTTTTTACTGTAATGAACATTTTTTTCTTTCATAGTTTTTTTTATTATTGCACATCAGTGTCCAAATTTGCATATTACAGTTTTATGATTCAAAGGAAAACTGAGTTAACGAACTAAAAAAAAAATATATCATACTGAATAACTATGTTATAGGCTACAAGGTCTCCTATATAAAGATAAACATATTTTAAAAAATGTTGAAAAATGAAATTAAAAATTAGAAAATTCTAAAAATACAAAACTGTTTTATTTTTGCTTTTATATAGGAGACCTTGTAGTCTACATCTTATTTAGTCAGAGTGAATTTTTTCAGCAACCAAGCAACAATTAAAACCCTTTGGATTTTAATGAAAACCACGTAACAATTACAAAAAATTATGTTTAAAATTACACACAAAATATGAACTTTCCTATGCAGAGAATTTTCAGTAATGCCTTTATCTTATCTGTAATGAAAAATAAATTTATTTCTTCAGCGTGATAAGTTATAAAGTCTCACTTATCACAGTTTTTGACAATAACATTACCATATGGTAGGTCGCATGGTAGGTTCAGCCTTCTAGAATCGCTACTGTTACAAAAATGGTACTTAACATATTGTATTAAGTACTGTACAATTATTTAAAATAAAACAGCGATAGGTATTCTACAGTATTTATTTTGAGTAACGACAATGTAATAAGGTACAATTTTATGTGTTATTTGTAAAATGTGCATTTATAAAATATTGAACTGACCGTTCGGCACATGTAGCTACGCACATCCGAACGGCGGCGTTTCACATAATACCTCGTCTGAAAAGTCGAAAGTGGCTGAAAATGGGAGCATGCACTGCAGCGTGTGGCAGTTTTACTGTCGCCAGAAATGTGCATATAATTTTAGCCTGCCTAAATGCGGGAGCAGATGCCAACACTCGAGACGTCGTGGCTTATATAGCTCGACTGTTGTTTCTGTGTCTACATCGCTGTGTCGTCTAATCGTGTATCTGTGACTTTGCTGTTGTGTCATCCTCTCTTGTATGTAGGCCTAACACTGTCTTCGTATCCGTTATTATCTGTTCTGCCTTAATTGTTGGTGTCCTGAAATTTCTAAGTTTTTTGTTTCTTTTGTTTTGGTTTTGAATATTCATTTAAAATTTTGTAGACTTGATTTAAGTAATTGTGTGATTTATTTTGTGTCTAGCTTTTGTTTATGCATGTAAGTTTTTACTGTATTTCTTTTCACAGTAAGTTTTCTGGAACGATTTAGCACTGCAATTATTATATTCGCAATATTTTGTTTAACCATAAAATATCGGATACGTGACAATACTATGTTTTCCAAAAGGGAAAAATACGTTAAATTTAAGATGATAACTAAGAACTAGTCTCAAAATACTCTGTTAATTCTGAATAAGTTATGAAATACGCTATATTTCCAGCCATATGTATATCAGTTTTGCCGTAACAAATTACAATAAATACCACAAAGGTGTGTATATATATGTGTGTGTGTGTGTGTGTACAAATTTTGCGTAGGCCTGTTCCATTAGTAAACTAAGTGTTTGACATCCATGATTAACTCGATATTATTGGCAGTGGTAATGTGCAAGAGGCAACTTTGCTAAATATCAAATAAAACTATTTCTATAAGCTATTGTAAAACCCTTACGGAAGCTTACTCATACGAACCAAATAGTTTTTGTCTTTTATGTAACAGCAAACGTAGTTTCTTCCTTTGTAAATAAGGACGCCAATATAATCAAACTATATTTGCTCCAACAGTGGGTATATTTACCTGGTCGTTCAATAATACTTGGAGTGGCAATGTTGGAAGTAAGTCTCCGTGGATGTTAGTTCCCTCACAAAAGCGACGTAGATCTGATCTGCAGCGTTCCTGCTAGCTGCGCTTGGATACACCTTGTTTGCATACAGAGTAGCGGAGGGACAGCGTTCCCAAACTTTGGATTGCACTTCAACTAATTTCCTGGCATGGTCTGCATTTCCTGCGGCCGGTATGAATAACGCCGCCCCACCCTCCTTCCCTTCCCTGGAAACAAGGACAGCTTCTTTACACAGTGCTGGGCTACGTCATAAAAGGAAATTAGATTTCATATTCGCTACCTGCTAAGCAGCTACTTTCCTCTTCATCCACTGCGCGGGATTATCAAGGCATGGAAAACTACACACAAAAACCTTTGGCATTTGTTTACAATATTTTAATAAGAATGTAAACATGTACACTGTAAATGAGATTTGAAATTTCTTAACGACGTGTCAAGAAAAATAAACATTTTTAGATATAATTTTTTGGAGCAATTTTAATCCTGAAAGCAGAACTCTACACAATGTTTTATGACGATTAATTGTACAATATTATACGTTTTATTGTAAATATGTATGGTTAGAGAGTTTATAATATTGTTCGCACAATTTAACTATGATTTCTGAAGCCCGTCGGTTTTGATCTCTGCTCACCACCGTCCAATACAAGACCCAAAAGTCTGCATTTTTCACAGTGAGGATTAACGTAAACGCACTGGCATTCGTGTACAATTATTATTTGAGCGCTGGTAAGTGTGTAAACATAGGCTACAGTTGAGATAACCTCCGGCCCAAGCAACCGTGTGTTGTATAAAACGTTTAGCAGAGAGAAATATTTTCTGACCGCTCTACTTGGGTCAAAAATGTCTGTTTATGAATGTCGTTTTTACATGTACTTTAGCTTGTTTCCCCGCGACTGAAGAAGGCAAAATTGGCGAAGTTGCGGTATATTTTATGTATGAATATCTTAGTGCAGGAACTGAAAAAAAAATAGGAGTGTACAATACAACTGCTTTTAATGCTACGTAATAAAAGTACAGGCTTACCACTGAATGTGTCATAGAGGTGATTCACCGACGGGAATTCTACACGCTATTTCAGTTGACGTAGACGTCTACTAGTCACTAGGGTGAGACGAGATGCGCTTGCTTTGTCGTTAGTTCTTCGCACTTCTAAGCCTCGAACACAACAGAATATGGTCACCCAGGTGGCCATCTTAAGGTTCCTATCTATCATGGGGCCCTAGCGACAGCAAGTGTAAGGATTTACATATTACATTAAATTTAATCAGTTATGTGAAAAACATACATACATGCTCCCACTGACTTTTGTCCATCTCCCACACTAGTGTACGATATTTTAGTCTGTTTTTTTAATACATTGAATATTATTAACAAATAAGTATGTTCTTACCCCAAAAAAACCTTCAAAACATACGATCATAACCCCTCCACCCACGTTTTTTTTCCCTGTAGTAATATGTTTCACTTTAACAATGAAAACCACGAGTTTTATAGAAACGTGATATCGTAAAATGTGACAGAAACCGTCTACTTACAATTTTATATGCACGTCCTTATCCTTGCTAACGCCGGGACTTTGTGTTACCACAAACCGAGCAAGGTGGCGCAGCGGTAACATGCTGGACCCGAATTCGGGAGGACCCGGAGTCGATCCCCAACCGTCTTGATTTCGGTCTTCCATGCTTTCCCAAAATGTCTCCCGGTGAATGCTGGGATGGTTCCTTGACAAAGGCCATGGCCGATTCCTCTCCCAGCTTTTGTCATTGTACCAAGTTGTGTCGCCGTCTCTAATGACCTCGCTGTCGATGAGACGTAAAGTCCAGTAGCGACACTGACGGACATTTATTGCACTCATGTGGATGAGTCCTCAACTCCTTAATCATAACACGAAGTGATCCAGCCGAGCAACTACATCAAATTGCGGCTTTCTATGGGCGAAAGAACTTCTGTGGGTAGGTGCGGCCGTCTCTCATAGTGCTGTGTTAGTCCCCGAGGCAAATGCTATTTCTTGAACACAATTCTTGCGTTATGCTGGCTAATGGAGAGACGTCTCTAAGAGCCAGGTGGTGTTCGCTGTCGGGACCCGGAGGACGTCTCAGCGCACTGCAGAGGCCGGATATCTCGCAGAACTTGGCTCTCACGGCGTGGACTAGGACGGCGCAGGGACGCCCCGCGGCCAAGTTCAGCCGCGCGCGCCTTATTGCGTTATCTTGTACGTGAAGTAGAAGGCCTGGCGGTCTCTGTGGACCAGAAAACAGTAACAAACACGCGACAAAGACTCCTGCCCCTTCCCCCAGGGGGTGGCGGGGAAGTATACCTCTGCAGTCCGCGCGTAATGATACTTGTTTGTTGGGCGAGACTCGCGATCTCTTGAGGAAGGATATCCCCTGGTGCGGTACCTGCCCCGCCCCTCTCTGCCTGGGGGACCAACCCCGTGCGTGTAGCCCGCCAGATGAGCTAGCTGCCTTCTCCGTGTCCTGCACAGAGATTGAACAAGTAGGTATATATCAAAACGAAACATAATTATTTTGGACGTATACAATCACGAAGTTACATCGTTACTGGGTATTAAGACACTGACCAAAATTATACACCAAAAATAAGCCAGAGTCTCATGTTGTTATCACATAAGAACACATAACTTCATAGAAAATACAAATAGTAAAAATCAGTTTCTTCTTTGTTAGTTAGTCTATATGTTATTGAATTACTTCTAAAAAGGTTAGTTCTAAATGACCAATTGTACCTTACTTTTTTAGTACTTCTTCTTAACTTTCCGTGACGATAAAGCTGTACAACAGTGTATGTTCGTATCAATTTTTATGTTTACCTCTGCATTTAAAAAAAAAAAGTACATAAAGTCAGTAAAACTATTCGTAACAGCCAACATATATATCAACGACTTCTAACAAGTTACAAAGTTGATCTATTTCCACGGATTGTTCACGTACAGAGAACCCAGGTACATTCTCCATTACACCAGTTTACAATTCATCAACTTAATTGACAGGTTTAAGCTGTGTATTAAGTTTAAGGTACTTGTATACCGCTATCTGATTCCCATTTTTCAGCTTGACTGTATTGTAGTCTTAACAATACTCCACACATTGGAACCGCTGTAGAGTATCGAATTGACAATTGTGTTTAAATTAAAAATCAGATTCATTACATGTTTAGTTACACATATTTCGGTGCTGTTTTCATTGCGGTTTTCAAACAGTTTACATTAACACAAGCGAAAATAACGCACAATACGTAAAAATAGTTCTTTGTCGTTGCATGCACTTATTATTACTTACAGTGAAATGTTATGTTAGACTAGGGTCTCTTTGTCTTTATCGTCTAAAAATTTCCGTCGTTCCAAAACCAAATGCCGTCGAAATACGTCCTACGAAGTGTTCTACTTTGATGACAAAGTTGTTAGTGAAAATAATATTTATGTCTGAGAACTTAAAAATAAACACTTGGAAAGTGCCTTCGTGATAACATGGGTTCAAAAATTCTCATTGTGAGATGAATCAATGAATGCTCCCCCCAATACACACACGAGATTTAATTATCTGAATGCTCCACTGTACATGTTTATGAAAATTACTAAACTTCACCTGCCCGACACACTACTACTAGTCTCAAGTTCATGCCAGTACAACAGTATATAATGCACAGTGTCTTATCCAGCCAACAAAGTAGTTATTGATGTCTTGCTGGTATCCGAATCAACATGTATCAATGTGTATATGAATAAGTGTATGGAGTTGATTATATATATATATATATATATATATATATATATATATATATATATATATATATATATATATATATTTGTGTATACTTAGAGATTGTGAACTTTTGTACACGTGTTTTGTGTATGAACTTTTACGATAGACCAAGTGCCCTAGTCATACTATTACTAATCTGTTTGCTTTCATGTGTAGGCCTCTTTACTCTTTACTATGTTGCAATGTATTGACTTATGTACAGTTAAAACTACTTTTGCTAAATTTTTTGACACAGGTGTGTTTTGTTAACTTGTACTTTAATTCATCACTTATTGTTCTTCCCTTAATGTGAAACTTTATATTCCTGTCTGCCTGTTTGCTACTAAACTATTGTTTACTGTCAAGGTCTCCACCTGGAGCTCTGCTCAAGGAGACCAGTATATCTTTTGTCAATGACGATTTGTATCTAGATGCAGCATTTAAGAGGAAACAAATAAAAAATAAATACATAAAAAAACTTTCTCACGTGGCGTAGTGATACATAGTGGGAAATTGGCTACAGTTATGGAACTTGTCTTTAAACATTTTTCATTGTTTGACTGTTTATAGCAAAAGCATAATTGTATGTATGAGATAGTACTAATGACATAAGCTATTTTTTTTAAATATGTTATGTACCGAGCAGTTTTTTATTTATTCAAGATGTACTAGAAAACATTGTATTAAATACATGAGTGGAGTAAATAAATACAAATGAAGAGAAATTCCGGCAATGAAATAACTGCCCGACGTTCATAGTTATCCTGCTAACCGTCGTAGTAATGTGAAGCGGGTGAATGTGTGGCTCAACGGCGGCTGAAATTTTTAAAAGAGACTTCAAACAGACACTGTCACCCTTAAGCATTCTGACCAAACGTGTGAATAAATTGTAATCGTAGCCTCTTTTTTACACATCTACTCTTCGTTGGTGTTTGTTACCGTATATTCAAGAACATCTGGCAGTAAAGTAATAATACTTACAAAATATTTTTCGGGATACTTCTGTTCAACGTGTAACATACAGTTTTGTAGATCACATATTAAAAGAACTTACTTTAAATTGTTGTTGTGACTATCAGTTAATGTGTACGTCAAAGTGTTATCTATGGTCATATAAACCCGAGCTAGACGTAGATTTAATACGTAATTGTATTTGCAACTAGAAATTTATTGACGTTATAGGTAAGGTAACATGGTATTTAAAGATTATACTTAATTATAATATATTTCTCACTTCAATGTTATTTAAATAATATAAAACGACCATGATAAGGTTATAAGATTGACCAGTAGAGCTAACAGTGAATTAACATACGTGGCATTTGTTAGCAAAGTCTTGGAAAACAAAAGAGAAGAGTTTGTTTGGAATAAGAGACAACTTTTCACCGTATTGAATTATTGAAGAGATTTAAAAAATTGTAAGAAGAATGGATGACATACATGACCAAACATTAAGCTCCATGAGGAATATTCAACCTGAGCTGACAACCGTCGTGGGTGCCGTCATCGCTGGAAATGGTGTCATAGTTGAAGACTTGGTCGTCAGCCTGTTGTCCGACTTCGAGACCTGGTTGCCTACGTTCCTGGGAGGATATTTACATACAGAACGACCCTTACCCGATAGATCGATTAGAGGTATTTTCGCGAAGTCAACTTCGCAAAAGAAAATCTTCGGTAAGAGAAGTTTCAACTGGTCGTTTCTTATGAAGGTTGTTCCGGAATAAGTGGCTTACATCTCACTGACATAAATTAAAACCAACGTTAATTTCAGTGGAAAATTCTGTTGAAATTCAATTAATAAAAGCTATAGTATAATTAACTACGCCTGATAATATAATAAAGTCTATAAGCCGGAATTTTTGTAACTAATACTGAAATGTTTATGACTGATATTTTAAATCAAAGGACTGAGATGTTAAAGTTAAAATACTACGGAATAGCCCTATTGGTAGTTCTAGTGCAAGGTCTGGTAGCAAGCATCCCAAGGTAGACGTAACATCATCACTGTCATTAGAAAATCAGATACATGCATTTTACACTTCCTTATTACAGTATTCTTCAAATGCCATCTATCAACACACCTTTCGTATGTATATTAAACGTGTTTATTCTACAAATAACTCTCAAGCAAATAATGGCATTAAATTATCTATGAAATCAAATATACCTAGTCTTGTTTGTTTCTGTTAATGCAGTGTAGATTCATTACACTTTATTCTTCATCACTGATAGGAATTTATGACTGATAAATATATAGGTCTAATAAACCATATCTATACGCAACAAATAAAATGTTGCATATTAGAAACGTAAAATAGTTTAGTCAACTGCGATTTATTTTGTCGTTATAATAAATTGCGAGTCTAATATTTTTTTCGCATATCACTAAAGTAACTATTTACAGAAATTACATTACATACGTTGAGTCGTGTAAGATTTAATTCGAAAAAAATATAATAGCATTGCGTTTTTTTTTTGTGTTTACTTCTGATGAGAAATGTTCCTCAAAGTTTTGAAATAATAGGATGATAACAAAAATTTCAGTTTTTTTGCTTTGTATTTTAATAACCGGATTACCTTATAGTTGGTTACGAGATGCAAAAGCATCTGTATGCAAAACAGTAAGGGTGTAACAGGAATAATTAGCCTGTTTTTAAGTGAATATTTGCGGATAATTAAGTGTTTGCACGTCCAATCAGATAAAAGCTGTCTAAACGGAGGGTAATACAAAGTTTTTGGATATCCCTCACTTCCAGATATATTTATCAGTTAACCTCACGTTTAAGATACAGTTACGACAGGCGCAGTCAGAACTTCGGCTTTAGTACTTTATGTCGCAAACATCAGGGCGTTGACAGTTTGGCCGAGTTTAAGTTCTCCCAGCACGGAATTAAGGAAGTTGATAATTGTCCCCCGGAACACGACACAACTACCGGGAGGGTTGAGACTGGGAAGTTGCTGCTAAACAGAGGCAGAGTTGTTTTGCAGAAAAGTCGTCCCCTAGTTGACATCTTCATTGTAGCCGGCACGACACTCTGCGCCTGCGACATGCAGCCCGCTGCACAGGTACGTCTTGTGGGTCACGCAACGATACGGTGACGCGCACAAATTCTCAGCGTAGAGCATCGTTCTCCGGTAAGCACAACTTCGGTAAAGTCTGGCAGTTTTGAGGTCATCTGCCTTTAACATGTTGTGTGTCTATTTCCGTCTACACGTTGGCACATAAAATATACCTGTGATGTCTGTTTTATTGGTTGTACAATAAATTTTGTCTTTCACAGCGACAGATATAGCACGCAAACTTCATGAGTCTTAAGAGTCAGTGATAGTCACCATATAGTATTTTTTATTTTGTGTCATAAATTTTCTTCTGAGTAAATTTTTGGAACTCTAACCTAACTGCGAAATAGAATACATATTTATAGAATTTCAGACACCAACTTTCTTAACTGCAATTCTATATGTAACAATAGTGATGGAAAATAAAGATTTATTGTGTCTAAAATTGTAGCAATGTGTGTTCTATTCCGTAGTTATGTTGAATTAAAAAAAATACCCAGAAGAAACGTTATGACACAAAACACAAAAATTCAAGTTAGTGACTATCACACACTCTTAAGAGGTTAATGTGTACACACTAGCTGCTTTACTGCGTTGTTATTGGCAGCATGTCTTTGTGCAGAGAAGTCTGTTATATCACTATGCCATCAGAGCGAGGTTACTGCAACATCACACGTCCGTCATTTGAAGGGTTGAACCTCAAGACGACGAGAGTTAAAAACATCAAATCCCTTACCCCGAAGTAGAGTGTAACACCCTGAAACAAATAGGAGCAAAAATATTTTCGAACAAATCCATCGACCCTACTAATCGATCATCAAGCTATCGCAGTGCGGTAGGTTCGTGATCACGCTCTTGGCCTTTCTCTACCTACCTTTCAACCCCGACCTTCAAATGGGTTATCAAATGTTCAATGGGCCAATTTTCAAGGGAAACTTTCAAAGTTGTTGTAGGTAGAATTTCTTGGTAAAGATTGCCGTATGATCTTTGAAAGAACTGTGCAATGAGAGTGGATGACTGAATTTACTCCGTTGCGATATAGACGACTGCCAAAGAAAACAAAAAATAATAGAAAAACTAAGCAGAGTGTGATTTAATCAATAGGATACATACACAAAATAAATTTCAATTAATTGAATCGGTTCAAATTAAAACAAAGACAAACAGATAAGAATAAAAAAATCAAAAATCAGAAGAAAAACCCAGAACACTACCGAAGCAGAAAACATAGGTTTGAGGTCTGCTTTGACAAATACACAAACAGATAAAATGTTTTACCCACAAAATAAAAATACGACACAACAATGAGGCAAAAAAAACAGTATTATATCAGACACGAACAGAAAACAACATGCGTCACAACGATGAGACGAAACAAAAACACAGTAGATACAAAACACGAACAGAATAACAACAAGCGACCCAACGATGAGACGAAACAAAACAAAACACAGTAGTTTTCCAGACAGACAGTAAAACGACGTTTCGGGAACTGGAATCTGATCCTATCATCAGGTAGAGACACACAGGGTTCAGTCGCACTCGTATTTCTGTTGACTGAAAAACTATGCTTCCTACATTTAGTTTTCCTTGACAGCCATCTATATCGCCATAAAGTATGTCCAAGAAACTAAATCCAGTCAAGAACTGCCATAGATTTGACATTATATATATTATAAGCTCACAATTTTTGCGAAGTATAGACATTTAAATAGTAGATAAGTGATGAAGTATTAAAAATCAATAATAGCTGCAAAGTTTCTTTTAAAATTTAAACGACTAACAAGTAGTTAATTTTATCATTAATTCACCATTTATGCTCAGTGATTCCGTGACGTCGAGATTAGAGTCAATTAATATCTGTGCTGGAGTCCGTATTTATTGACGTACTCTAGTGAATTGGTGAATAAGTAACCAGCAACAGAAGTTTACTGCACGAGATGAGGTTGTCTGCTCTCCGGGCCGTCTCTCTCAGACTCCAACTGTGCTATCTCCCTTCTGGACCAGTGCCAGGCGCGAGAAACGCCCGGTGGCAATGTCTTCCTTCGTTTGAACCACAATGTTGACAACTGTATTTTATTCCTTCCCTCCTCTCATAATAGCATTACGTACACCCGTCTACTAAAAATAATATCTCTCCCTCTCCGTTGGTTTGTTGGGCTGTAGCTGTCTCCGCTGGAAGGCATCGGTCGTTGACATGAGAACCCTACGTGCTGTTATGAGTGTCGCCGTGGCCGAAACGTAAACAAGCAAGTACGCCGGCGTTACAACACCCTCCCCTTTCCCAACAAAATGAAAATAAGGCCAACTGGACGACAATATAGGGCGCTGTAGCGAGCTAAACGGGACTGTCTCATTATGGTCACCTTGCAGACAAGATTTGCCGCCAACAGCCCGCTGTGCCAGGGAGAAGGTCGCTGGTTCGAGTCCCTAGACGTGTCGTTCGTCTCTAATCTACTGCAACCACACAGCCTTCGGCATCATTAACAAGGTGGGAACGTCAGCTCCTAGCGGGTCTGTAGTTAATCCATTCTAGTTAATTAATTATAAACCACTCTGTTGGCACCGCTCCCCTCCGAACTAACATACATGTAGGCTTTATATTTAACTTTATATAAACTTATAGAACCGATCTTATTCACTTATTTATTCATCCCTATAACTCTCCACTGTAGCGACGCCCCTAGTGTAAGCCATGTTTAATGGTTCACAACAATGCAAAGGTAATTTTAATAGCGGTCTGAGTCTGAACTACTTGGATATAAAGAAACCACACTCCCAAAAGCATTAAAATAGGAAATATGAAGTCGTATTTATTAACTGTATTATTATATTTTTAAAATAATTTTAGGAGCGTTACACAGCTGGTGCAAGAACGTTTTTGCAGCGTGTTGGAATAAAGATATTTTAAAAGAAATACTACTAAATGTGTGTGTTAAATATATTTATATACGAATAAAAAACACATAAAAAATATGCTTCACTTGTTTTGGTTTCCATATATCATGATTAGATAGCCTACTTGGTTTCCGGGTACGGCTTTTTCAGGCTAACGTAAAAAAATACCAGCCGGAATCGTAAAACAAAAATAAACAAGCATGCACTCGACTGTACTACTGTACTCACTTCCCGCACATAAAAGAGTAGGGTCACATCTGTAAGGCCCATAGTAAAAAGCCACGACCCAAACACGGCAAGCCGTTTTCGCGCCCACCGCATAAAGGCGATATGGTTGTTGATGTACGAGCCAGTTCAGCTCTTATCACTCCCATGATTCCGTATCTCAAGCGTGGGTATCTAACGCTTGCTATGTAGGGCTCTTCAAGTCGATTTTCCGCGTAGAATTTCTCCAACCATTTTAACTTCATTCAATCCACGTTTTCGACTTCCTTTTTAATAAGCATTCACCAAGGGTGCCCATAAAAAGGGGAAGGGGGGGCATGGTGGGGCCTGAGCCCCCACCCCTAACAGATTTTCCACAATGTGTTTAGTTTTTTTTTTTTTTTTTTTAATAAAACGTATGGTAAACTATTTGCAGTTTGATCAGTTTCGTAATCAAAGCGGTTACATATGTCGGAATATGCCAGTGGTTACAAATTTATACTCGGGCTATATCCGTTCCTGTTGACATAAACATATGTTATGATCTCGGTCCCCCTTACAATCTATAATATGGGCGCCCTTGGCCATCACCACGTAAAACTTACACACACCGTCCTTAATCACCCAGTGGATGTTTATGCCTACAGTTCTAGCACACCTAATAAGTATTCTGTTCTTAGATACCGTAACAGCGTATACGTGGGTGCGCTCGTAAGCCTAGTAACAAACAGAGCTCCAGGCCCACATGAGCTGTCATTCTGGATTTAGGGATAGGGAGGGGAGGGGGCTTGTGGACCCTGCACGAACCATGGCTGACCTCTGACCCTGGGAGCCTGCTCCTCATACCAGGCAGCCATGTGACCTCTCTGCTGCGGCCAGGGGCTGCCACGACCGCGGAGATTCCGAGCGAAGACCTGTATCTCCTCATCGAGTTACATCTCAAGTAAGGAAAGACAGAAAGTTGGTTTGAGGGCTGTCCAGAAACTACCGCATAAAATCACATTACTGGAATCCTGGGCTAGAATGAAGACGAAAAGTGTAAAGGCGGCAAAATGTTGTATGACGACATTTTATGTGCACAATGTGGAAACATATCACTGTAGCTAGTCTCCTTTTGCGTTCCACCTGTAGGTATTTTTTATTTTATGTATGTTACGTCATAGTAAGCGTAGAATCGTGTTTGAACTTCACGGAATTTTGACCGGCACACGTAATATGCAGGTAAGAACCGGAGTAGTTAAATAAGTAGCATATCTGTGCAACGTAAGAAGGGACTACAGTGCTATATTGCTACATTGTACATGGAAAATATCATCGTACAACATTTTGCCACACAAAATATTGCCTCTTATTTAGTCTAGGATTCGCGATGTGTGCGTATTATGCGATTTTTTTCTGGACAGCCTGTGTGTGTTTTATTTATATGTGTGTATATATATAAAGACTCACACACCCATGCACGAACCCCTCTCTCTCCTCATGACACTACAACATGATTGTCTTATTTTGCTGAAAAGTAATGTCGTTTGTTTACTCTTAATTCAGTATTGCGAACAACTCATTTTCAGTGACAAACAATTGAGCGAGTGAGAGATTTTGGTCAGCGCTTAACATCGAGGTCTTTAGCGCCGGTGAGGAGTGACATGAGGTGCAGTACCGGAATGGAATGGGAGATCACCGAGAAAACCCGCTGACCAACGGCACCGTCCGGCACGATTCCACATTTGAAAGTCCGTGAACTGACCCCGCCGGGAATCGAACCCGGATCGCCTTGGTGGGAGGCGAATGGTCTGACCATTCGGCCATGCGGCCTTGACAAACAATTGATTGGGCGAACGTTTATAGAGTCTATGAAATTATGTGCTGGTGATCTGCTGTGGCAATAATGGGATCATAAATGTTGTTATTTCGTGAAAGAAAAAGGTACAGTGAAACCCGTTTTACAGTGCAGTCGGACAAGATAGACCATATTACCTTACAAACGCTAATCGTGTTATTAGCGTGAAAAAAAAACATCGCAAGAAGTGTGAATAGTTTATTTACCATATTAGTTATTATCGTCTTGTAAATCTACGTGTAAATAAGAAGGTCTGACTTGTCAGTCATAAGTTTGAATTAGGTAAAGGAATAATGTTGTTCGAAATCACGTAGATTAACTATATTCGCGAATAAAAAATATTAGCACCTTGACAGTTCTAAGTAAATTAAACCTCTCGTGTTATATAGTAATGTGAATAATTCAATATGTACAGTTAGCTGGAATGTAAAGGAGGGAGTTAGAGAAGTGCTTGACGGAAATGTTATGGACTGTATTTATGATGGTCTGAGGTGATGAAGGAGCAATAACGGAATGCAAGAGTGGGTTATTCAGGGATACTTGAGAAAGTCCGCAGGACGACAGCTACTGCCTCGCTTTTCCAGGTAAGTGTAAGTGGTCTAATTATTACAGCACACATACTTCTTAAAATGTTACCTAACTTTCATTACATTTTGAGAAAGTTATTTTACAGTGTGCTTACACACACCCATATACATATACTTGACTATATACTGCTTAATAGTTCAGAATTTTAATTAGGCACACTACGACAAGGATTTGTCTTTGAGTTTTACCGCAGCTATAGTAACAAAGTGTTTGTGTTGTTGGAAATTCTAGGGCGAAAGGCACAGAATACTTCCAAATTATAATTCACAATATTTTGGAAAGAAGAATACCATCTGCTCCGACTGTAATATGCACAGCATTCTGCAGAGTGGACTTCGATCAAGGTCAGTCGTTTGCAAGGACAAGGAGACAAGAATCACGCGCGCTATTGCAGAATACGAGACAAGCTAAGGACGTGATCTGTTTGCGGAATCTAGTTGAGAGATTCTTCCTGTAACTGTCATAGTTGCTGTAATCCTAAAGTCCCTTGTAATTTTTTTCCATTTCAATTACAGAGATGAAAACATTATATAAATTATTATATATTTCATCGATAGTGTGGGAATAAATTATATTTCAGCTGACAAATGTCTTAATTTTGAATGTCTTGGAGGTAATCTTATCACGTCGACTTTCTTAAGGAGTGTCCCAACATAGCAGAGACCTGGACAAGTGTCCCACGGACGTACTCTTTAAGAGGGCGTGTTACATAATTAAACGCTAAAAGCATTAATCTATAACTGTATGTTTCTTGAAGCCAATTTACGAAAATTAAACATTGGCAATCATAGACAATAGTTTTAGCCAACGTTTCAAACAAAATTGTTTCCAATGTTACGAATTTCTGAGACACAATCTCTGACGCCAGAACCTCGTGCATTTAACTGCGGCGCAAGAGATCATGCGTAACAAATTATTAATTTTGAATAAATATTTACTCATAAAATTGGTAAATACCATTATCTGTGATTGTCATTGAGTATTTTATCCATAGTGACTCCGAAAAAAGTGTAGAAATGAATTGATGTTTTCAGCGTTTATTTATCTACCACTCACTCTTAAGCGACAGCTGGGAATGTTCTCGTCTGAGGAGGCACACTGAGGGGTAAAAACCACGGGGTGACATTCGCCTGAAGGGAATATCTGTGAGTGTAGAAGATAAAAAGGGACAGAAAATTAGCAAACATGCTTCGCTTTAGTCGGTTTTCTCACAAATAAGTTTCTAAAGGGTTTAAATACAGATACGTATCCACAAAGGACATATCTAGGGTGCTATAGTTAAATAATTGGTTTAATAGAAGAACGTGTATTAATATAAATAAATGGCGCTGTGTTACAATATTTAGCTGAAATCCATATTTTTTTAATAATCGTACTGATTTTCCAGTATCAAAACTTCCACTCTAATAACTGAGACATAGATTTTGTCTTTGCTTAAAAAAAAAATATAAAAAAAAATTGTCTTAGGTATATTATACGTTGAGAGATTAAAATAAACAAATCTTCCTGAAACGATGCAAATTTGATAATTAGGGACGCTTCGTAAGAGGAGTCTTCGCCGCGGTGACGAATTTCCAACTTTCAGGCGTAAGGAACAGCGTAGCGATAAGAGCTAGTGTCTCACGCTTGACGAGAAGCATATCGCCTCTATTCGCAGCGCCAAACTGACGTGCGAGGTGTTTGTTGTAGTTTTTTTCCTACGGAACTTTAAGCGGTGACAACAACATTTAATTTTTAGATAGTACGAAGTAAAGACCAACGCATGCCTCGCACTTTAAACTCTACGAATTCAGGTAATGTTTTCGGAGTTACAGCAGTCTAAAAACCCCGTTTTTAGCAATTTTGAGAGGCCCGAAAATCGTGATTCTAACAAGCGTGCTGAATTTTCGAAAACATAGAAGCATAGTTTGAAGTGTGTGTTCTTTTCGTAGATAAACAAAATATGAATAAGTTAAGCGGTTTCGCGTTAAAAAGAATACGCATGACACGCTGCAACGCCGTCCATGCGCCAGTCGAGAGTGGTCACCTGCCCAGGCTGCCAAACGGAGTGCAGAGTTTCAACTGAAGGAAGTTTATTAGGAATCTTACTAAGGCAGCTGCCCATGTGAAATGCGTGTTTGTGTGTGAGGCGACAACGGATGAAGTGCCACGAGCAACGCTGGCCAGCACATGTAGTTTATTGGGACATCCCCGCTACGCTCAAAGTCGTAAACGCGCGCAGTGTTCCAGTCATAAAGTTTTTACTGCGGGAAAGCGATGACCCTGTCATTTTATTGAACACGTCACTGTCGCAAAGTATAATGTTCTTGTAGACCTCAATTTCAAATGAATCATGTGTACATGGTGTTTCTTAACTTATGTTACAAACCTTAGGAGGTGCTTCCTCATAAAAAATGAGGTATAGTCACACAAAGCCATTTTCGTCTAGTGCAATTTTTAAGGGAGACATGAACCCCTGAAACCCATTTTTAAAATGGTTTTTTAAGCAAATATCGGAAACAACGTTAGGTTAAGTTACAATTCTCTGTAACAATATTTCGTGTTATCGAGATCCTCAAATTGTGACGGAATCGCTTGTTAAAACCCACCCCTTCATGTAAATAACAGGGGTGGCCACCCTCACTTTTACCAGAACTTTTTTACCGTTGGGTTTTGTGAACCTTTTATGTTATCTTTCTGAACAGTACTCCTAAGTAACAAAAAAAAAAAAGACATCTTGTCACAATTTTCTAGAATTCACCATTTACGAGAAAATAATTCCTACACTTAGTAAGTGGCTGCAATACACTGCATTCCTGGTATTGTATTTTTGGCACTGTTCAATGCATTTTAAATGGTGAATTTTTTTGCTATAGAGAAGCTTTACTTCTCATTTACAAGCAAGTTCTTAACAGATACCAGGAAACTGGAAATGAATCGGCCATGGTCTTTGTTAAGGCTTCTATTCCGGCATTCGCCTTGGCTGATTTCGGGAAACCATGGGAAACTGAAATAAATCAGCAACGCTGCAGCTCGGAATAAATCTCACGGAACGTCCTGCTGATGTAGGACAGATTTTGAGTCCCGGAGGCCAAAACTCTCTTAACCCGCTTTTACTTGCAAAAATATTCAGTTCACAGCGTAACTGAGTTTCTCTCTTCATCTTGTCTCTTCGTATCTGCTATGTTCTTGATAAACTCCTCGCCAGTTTGATTGTATCTTACTCAGATTGTAGGTTAAGCCTTTACCTGAGACTTTCCTCGTGGGTACAGACCGGAACAATTAGCGGGTTCGCTGACCTGCAGCCAGTGTATATATATATATATATATATATAAAGCCTGTAGGCTAGTCTCCATGAATATATGTTACTGTAGCAACAACAGCTGTTCGTTGGCTGCTCGTTGACATAGTAATACTACAAAGACCAAATGGCGAAACTGGCGTGAACTTAAAATTGTTTGAATTTCAGCTTGTGCCCAAAAGAAAAACCTAATATTTCTGGTCCCTACCCACCAATCATCAGATTCATTTAGCAAGTCTATCCATGCGTCAAACGCTTCGAAACTCTGGCCAATTTTTGTGATGAACTTGTTCCAGACGTCAAACACAAGAAACGGTGGAAGACTTGAGGCGCGGCTGGCGAACGATTACGGCAAGGCGGGCGTAGTGGGTGAGTGAGTGATTTGGGTCAGCGCTTAGCAGCGAGGTCTTCAGCGCTGGTGAATGGAGCAATGCCGGAATGAAAGGGCGGGGGAAACGAGAGGTCCCCGAGAAAACCCGCTGACCAACGACATCGTCCGGCACGATTCCCACATTCGAAAGTCCGGGGACCGACCCCGCCGGTAATCGAACCCGGATCGCCTTGGTGGGAGGCGAATGGTCGCTGCGGACTTCGTGGGAAACTGCGACGTGATCTACCCCGAGGAGCGCCTCTAGTTTGCGGACACGGCGACGTCATCCAGGTCGCCTCATGAATGCCAACCGCGAGCTTTGCCCTCAGCACGTCTCCACGTACCCGCCACGACTGCTGAAGAGGTAGGTTGGGCCTAAGATGGCCGCATACCCGTGCAGCCGAGCAGTGTACAGACAGCCGACATTAGTTAATTCGAAAATTACTCAACGTACATGAGTTATATCTGCTTAGGAATAACGCTTAAGGATCGTTACACGCAGAGGCGAAGACTGGAGCGTTCCAAGAAATGCGCTGCTGAGAAATGATTATACAGAACTCTTGAGTTGATTGTGAAAGATTAGACTGGTAGGGGTAGGTAGGCTACACTTTTCTGCAGTAACTTAAGTAGCAAGGAACGAATTCTCCAGTAATTTACGTCAGTCTCCACTACGGTTTTTCTAGTTACATAATTTAAACAATTTTCACTTGTAAACTGTTTAAGCAAGTCTTATAATTTTTGACAACGAAAATGAAACAACATAATTAAAACTACGTATTTGAACAAAACTGTAATATTGTTACGAAATCTATTCCTTTATACGACCAACAAAATAAATTTCGCAAAGACATTTCAGAAGAGAGATAGCCTTAATACCAGTTACTTGCTCGGAAACAGCAAGAAACGGGACTGTTTGTGCATGTTAAAATGTTGGTAGATCACATAGATTATTCACAAAAAACTTCAGACGATTATAATTGAATAATAACTGTAGGCTATAAAATACTAGTCTGCCAGATCAGCGCTCATGAATTTAAAACTGTAAGGATTAATTCTTGTAACTTCATTGTTTTCGTTCTATATCACTTCAATTGTGTCCGGTTTAAAACACCTTTAATGCTTCCAGTACGCAAATGACACTCAGTTATTACTGTCGTGTAGTATGGAGGAAATATGAATGACAGAATAATTTAACTAAACAATGACCTACATCATGTATCAAGTGGAACGATAGAATTCTCTGAAACTAAATTCATCTAAATGATCCTACATAGGTTTAGGTTCGCACAACGTTGTACACAAAATTGAAAATACAATGGTAACCAATTTTTTTTATGTGCAAGCACGCGCCAATCTAAACCAATCTATGACTGAATTTGATCTTTAACTAATAAATAAAAATAAAATAAAAATATACAGCTACTGGGTATCGCATAGAAACAATTGAAATCTCAGCCACGATATGTGCTCAAAGCAAAGGCTTCCTTTCTACCGCGCATCGCAGTTTCCAGAGGCCAGGGTTGTTTAAAGCACAAGGACCTCACCAGGCACAAGTTTACAATTAGTAGCATCATTATTCTAGTCAACGTTACTCTCTTACATCGTTATGCTAACCTCACAAATTTGTTTTTGAGATAGCCTTGGAGGATGTATTTTGCACGTTCGATTACAAGACGTAGAATAGTTTAGGGCGACACAGCATGCGTATCACGCTTCATCATAGCCTCTAGGCGCAAGACAAAGAACTAGCTTGAGTCCTCTCGCTGACAACCCACCTCTATGAGACATTCAGAGCTGACTCTATAATTTTATGACGTAATATTTGAGATAAAGTCGTGTTGTGCCTGCCTGTACCTTTTTAAATATTGTTTACCTAGATTATCATGCCTAAAAAATGACCACAAAGGGCCAATATTCACAATTTTTGGCCGCGAAGAAAAAAATCGTGTAACGTTCTTAGTATGGAAGTTGTAAGTAGATATTACTCGCGTAGGCCTACATGAGCAGTAGTCGAATAAACTTGTTTACGTTCAAGCTCTCAACATCACTCCGCTGATTATTTCATAGTTCTGCATTCACATTAGGAGAGCCTGAAACATAAATGAACGAATAATACAGTACTATAAAATATTTAAAGGTTATAACAATTTGGGAGAGTTAGTATTTTGACAAATTTTACGCATTTATTTGACGCAGTCTCTAACGAAGTAATTATATATACGAAATGTCATTATCACAAACAGTTCATAACTTCTTCAGCAACATGTTATCAATCGGTAAAGTAACGACTCGTCGTAAGCGAGATCATTAGAGACAGTGTCATACAACATTACACAATAACCAGCACTGGAAGAGCAATCAGTCATGACTTTTGCTAAGGGACATTCGCAGCATATTCATACGTAACGATGTCGGGAAACATTATAAAACCGACATCAGGATGGCCGGATACGGGACTCGAACCATTGCTAAACGTGTTCAAGGAGACCACTGTATTTTTTCTTTCCAAATTTATTGGGCATTAGTGTTCGTTCGCTTTCCTCAAGGTGACTGTGAGTCTGTTGTGTCGGCTACAAACAGCAATGTTTCTGTTGTTCTGTTTGTCTTCGTAGTTATGGCGTTTGTTGTGTCAGTTATTTGGCCACTATCTGACGGAATTCTTTTTGTGCAATTATCTGAGTTATTCTTTTATTTTTGTTTCTAAACTTACCACAACATTTCTTGGTTGGCTTTTTTGTGTCTGTGCGTTCGTTTTTGTCGATTTAATTCCTTGTTTTGTTGCACGTAACTCACTGACTAAATTCCTAGCGGAATCGCGTGTGTTTTTCTGTGTATGCCTGCTGACAGCAAAATCCACTTGGTTGTTTACGTGACTGTTGGTCTGCGTATATTTTCTTGCTTTCTGTGATACTCAAAGCAGCAAAGGTGCACGTGCAAAATACGTATTTGATCAGTAACTTACCCCCATTTCAAGAATTGTTTTAAATTAACATCGTGGGTTGTTGCAAGTTAAGACTGAATATAGTCAGTCGGTACTTCACGCTACTAATAAAAGTACTACATACCAATGACCTTGAAGTACTTACTGTATCCGGATTATTTTTGATCACTCAGCAATAGAGATCGGAAAAATTCGCGGGTTAAATGCCCTATATGCTAGTTTTTAACCCTATCAACACTCAAGCTGACAACTGCTCGTTGACAGAGTGGAACCACCGTATTAGGTCTGCATTTAGTTGGTTGGCTCCGACCATCAAAGAGTTGTCATATAAGTCAAGAGCCAATTTTAAAACTGACACGAATCTACAGTTGTTTGAGTTCTATCTTGTGCCCAAAGACAAACGCGAATTTTTCAGGTCCCTACTCAGTAATAAGCTGCGCCTACAGACCAGGGTGTCAGTGGCTGAAGCATTAACTAGCACACAACGCTGTACAGTTCTCTCTGTAACTTGTGTCCTACCTGGCAACAACACACGAACCATCTCGCTGTGTGCAACTGCACGGAATTTAGTGCGTGAGTTTATCCCGCATTGTGCGTGTAACGAAACTCTTCCATAGAGGCATGAGTATTTCGTGGATTCATCTGGTAGCAGCCTAGAACCCTCAGCCCTACACTCACTGGTCACAATCTATAATGCACTGGCTTCTAACCATATAAGCAAGTAGCACGTGATATCCCCACAAATTACTTCCTTATTTATTACTGCCTTTCAACTGTCAAAGGTCTTCCAATCAAATAATTGTCTGTGAAGTACATGTACTTGACGTTCAAACTGACCTATAATAATTCTGCTAATTACTCGTGCCTCTTGTCGTAGTTAGAGCCACGAACTTCACGCGAAAACAATTTTTCCCCAGTTCGTTTCAGTGCCATACGTGCAAACATTTGCACTTCCTTTTCATTGTCAGTGATTAGTTGTTTTAGCTATCATGTGCCTTGGGGTTCCACCCGCAAGTCACAGACATATAGTGCTGTAGAAACCTTATTGTTACAGATAGAGACATGACAAATTCGCGTTTCATTTTAGACGCAAGCTAAAATTCCAGCAACTGTAGGTTTGTTTAACGTTCACAATTGGCCGCTGACTTACTCTACACTTCCCGGAAGTAGCTGAGCCATTAATAAAACTGGAAATGAATACAGGCCCATTTCACAGTGTCAGCGAGGAGCTAATAAACAGCTACTGTCTGCACTATTTCACATATATTCTTGGAGACTAGCCTACAGGTCAATGAACCCGCGAATTTTTACGGTCTCTAGTTAGAGATTATGGTTAGAGCCAGAGATATTTGGTGGAAAGAATTCTGCACCACTTTGTTTCAATGCCTTACGTGTACATCTGCAAATTTCCTTCATGCTTATTGGCAGACACTGATCAGAGGCGTTGCTCATTTGACTGTGCCAATCAGAACAAGATCACTGAGACAACCACACGTCTGTGATTTGCGGGTAGAACCTCAAGATGTTGACAGTTAAAAACATCCAATCACTGAACAAGTAGCATAGCTGCAGGTGTCCATGCAACACATTGAAACAAGTTGGTGCACAATTATTTCCCCCGAAAATCA
This sequence comes from Medauroidea extradentata, assembly GCA_003012365.1. Lineage (NCBI taxonomy): Eukaryota > Metazoa > Arthropoda > Insecta > Phasmatodea > Phasmatidae > Medauroidea > Medauroidea extradentata. The sequence continues at coordinate 107,578 of PNEQ01045888.1, forward strand.
TAGTCTCTGATTATGGCATATCGCGAAAATTTTTGTGCCAACATATCCTTGAAAACAATTAGGTTTCTTGCAACATTTATGATGGGGCGATATGTCTCACACAACGTAGTTGTCGGCAGACCAATAATAGGCATAAAATATTTCAATAGCAGGATTATTTTTGGTTTAGTCAAATAGGGCAACAGCTCCACGTACAAGCGAAAGCCAGTCATCATTTCATAAGTCACGTTTTCCCGCGATAAACCATCATCTCTACTTATTGTGATTAGCACACTCAAATGAGGAACGTCAGTATCAAAGACACGATACCAATAACGATTATTTGTAGTCGTAGCCATAATTAGAGACCCCTGATTATCGCGAAAAGATTTCTGCAACAACTTGTTTCAATGCTTTACGTAAACATATTCAGTATTGCTTTACTGTTATTTGTAGAGTGCCTTTGTGGAAAGAAGATGCTCATTTGACCGTACCATGAAGAATAAAGTTATTGCGAAACCACCCGTCTGTGACTTGCAGAAAAAGGATAAAACACGCGACAATTAAATACATTCACTCACTACTACGAAGCAGAGCAGCAGATGTGTACATGAGGCCCTGAAACAAGCTGGTGCAGAAACACCAATAATAGGTGTCCGAAGCCATAGTTAGAGACCCGGAGATTACGCGGGTTCAACGACCAGCCGGCCGGACTCCACAGTCCTGTGTACATATACTGTCTTCAGCTACTTGTACATTGACCACGGCTCCAGTGAGTGGCCAGTTGTACATGTGGTAAGGTAGCGCCACAGACTAGATAGTAATATAGACACAAAATCACCTGGCGGCTCATTTGACACGAGCATACTCCGCCGCTTTTTGGCTGCCCGAGGCTGCTGATACCAAGCAGCCCCATGTATGTTTGCCTTGTGCACGTTACTACAGGTTTCCTATTGGCCTGACTGCCGGTTAGCAGAGTAGCTGCCTTATGCTGATTGGCAGCAGGCGTTGCTGGCCAGGGAAGTCATTTTTCTGGTGTGTGTGTGAGTGACTGAGTTCGCTGTTCTACTGGCTATTTCGATTCTTTATTCCTAAATATTCTGTCGTATCGCCCGAGACGGCGAGGGTTTCGTGCCGGTATACTATTGGTTCACAGTCCTCAACGAAGAGCTTCAATAACAGTGATCCAATCGCAAGAGTGATAAACGTGTACAGGATATTACAACCTAACGTCTTATCATATGAATTGGCGAAATTTTCTGGTCACTAGTCATAGTTAGAGACCTGAAAAATTAGCATTTGCTTTTGAGAACAGTGACTGCTAAGTTTTAACAGCTGTTTTTATTGGCCATTTGTCGTCGGGCTCTCCACCGAACGTTCGACAGCAGTCAGTTGGCTTGTCAAGCAGTGGCAGGTCGTGGGTTATTGACAGGTAGAGCTGCAGTTGCCAAGAGCTTTACATGGTTGTGAGCTGGTTGACTCTACAGCCACTGATACGCTGATGTGCAGGTGCCCCTTACTACTGAGTGGTCACAACAGATCTAGTAGCCGGTAAATATGTCATGGTCGTTGGTCTACGGCGCGTTCATCAAGAGTGTACAGTTCCGACTATCTGCAGCCCCACCTGGCAACAACCCATGAGCCGTCATTGTTTGGGAACAAGCTAGAATTCCAACATCTGTATGTTTTTATCACTTTCGCAGTTGGCCTTTGACTTATTTGACACCTCCTGGATGTCTCTGAGGCAATAATAAAAATGTAGCTAAGGGATATCTATATCACATTAACCGCAAGCAGCTAATGAACATCCGTTGTCTGTTTCAATTCACAGATATTTTTCGCAGACCAGCCTACAGGTCAGTGAACCCACGAATTTTTCTGGTCTCTTGTCGCAGTTCATGCGCCAGGTGCTATGGACGGTGAAGCCAATTCGTAGTTCTTGGATATGCCTGGGAGAGTCCCCGGAGGGCTTGTTGGTATTCCCAGAGGCCGGCGCGCCTCTAACATCGCGGTCCCACGTGCCTTGCCTGCGAATACGTCCGCGTGCTCGCTGTTGAGGCGACCACACAAGGTCGTTGCTACCAGCAGCAGGCTCTTCTGGTATTCCCGCGACGCCATGGGAAACAACAGCGTCGCCGAGCGCTTCTGCGACGTGCTGATATTCCAGCACGACGATCACAGCCTCGCTGAATAACCAAGTACACGCACCGGCACGTCGGTGCGTCCGTGCCACGAAATAAACCTGGCCTATTTCGCGTTTCTGCTGGTGAGTTTCCTCGGATTTCTCCAGTACAGTGTTATAAGATTTTGATAATGATATTTAAAAGAAATAACGTAAATGTTTCACAAGTTGCCAAATATAACAACAATTTCAAACTACGTGGTTATTCGGCGAAGTGTTCAACTGCTTGAATTATTGACCGTTTATATTTCTGGGAAGGTGTTCTGCGTGAAGCTGGGTTGTTGCAGAAAGTCCAGATAACGACTTCCACTGAACTAAAATATAAGTATACAACCTCCCGTCATTTTAATGACGGAAGCAGTTAAAAAAATGTATATACTGGCTCCGCTTAGGAAAATTGCTGTGGATCTAAGGTGGCATACTTGTATGTTGCCCAATGTTACCCACACACATTTATACTTCTTTGCTGTTTGTCCGTTTATGTAGTTCTTATTTTAGTTTTGTCACATCTTGTTTGAAATTAATTAACTTTATTCACTCCGCGAGATTATCTGTATGTTTACGAAAATATAGAAATAAATGAAGTATTTTGTTAACAATAGCTAAGAATGGTGTGTTTTCAATATTTTTATGTTATTAATATTATACCTTATTTACATTACACTCAATACACACTCTACAATTTCTCTAAAACCTAAGCTCAGCACTGACACATGTACCGGATAGTATCTTCCCCATCAGCTAGGTTATTAACTGAAAAATTCTCGAGGAAGGGAAGGTTTAGTTGCAAACCCTTTGCACTGTTGTTTGGATATGAAAGAAAAATAATAAAAATTGTACTTAAAAAACCTCGAAAACTCGGTGATCTTTCGTGTAGTTTGGGAAAAAAAACTAGGGATGTGATCTCCTCCATATGTCACGTGGAGGAACTTTTGCCCTCAGCTGTGAGTAAGGTGGTCCTTCCAGAAAAAAAAATCTGCTTGGAAGTTTTGTGTTATATTGCGAAATTGATACTTCAAGAAGATGAGGGTGTTTGATGAAAAAATTTTTTTAGAGTATATTGATCAATAATTGGGTTATTCTGAAACTATATTCCAACGCAGACTGAAGAGATGCCGTCTTCTACTGTCAAGATATAATATGCCCAGAAAACAACATTAAATGTAATGTAATAAAGCAAAATGAAGTTAGTCTTTTCATTTTCAAGTTACGAAATAATAATTATTATAAAGTTGTTATGACTTCCCGTGAAATAAAAATAATTTTTATAGCTCGGAGAAAAAATCGTGTGTCAAAATACTGCTTAGAAGCGATCATCTAGTATTTACAATAAAAGTCATAAACACAGACACAAAATCGACTGACAAATGAATAAAGTTGTTTGTCCCCAGTACACAAAAGCCATAAGAATTACTTTTACACTTTCTTCTTTTGGGCATATCTTGACTCGACCGGAATGGAGAACCTGTTAAATTAAATAAAAGAGTAAAATTGAATGTCCTAATATGTTTATAAGCTTTTCCAAATTAACTTACCGTGTAACACTTAGTTTCTTTCCTTGTTTACAATTATAACACACAAACTTTGCAGTGCTTGATCTTCATGCATTGCACGACAAGCTGTTTTCAAAATACGCCAATCACTCAACACTTGAAGTGTTTCATTGTAATCCAGTAATAGTTTATTTTTTCTATTATTTCGATCTAACCGTCTCGTTCGTTCTACACAGGAACGTGCAGTCTCCCTCCAACACTTTCCTTGCCGCATACTTCTCTTTGATGCACCGCCTCCACTCTCTGACCGCTGCCTTAAAGATAACCAGATGTTCAGCAAAAAGGAACATGAACTTTTTTTGAGTATTTGTTTTCCGTCCGGCCGGTTTTATCGTGACACTCAGAAATTTTCGGCATTTTATTCGGATGTGATATAACTTGAAATATTCTATCCCCAATATATGTTTATTCCTACATTTATTGTTTTCAGAATAAATTTTATTGTTCGAGAGTTTACGCAAAACACACTCAATTTCCATATTTTATTGTGATTGGTAATACAGGGCTTAAACTTTTTTGTGTGCGGTTTACTGAACCTTTAAAGATAATTTGCGTAATATTATCGTGGTCTTATCTTGCGAATCTCAACAACAATGACATCTAATTAATTACTAAACTTATATCATGTATAGTCCTCTAGTGTAATTGAAAACATTTCACTATCCGTTTTTTTTTCTTTTTGGTAAAATATCTTCCTGGAAGTGTACGCATACTCTTTATAGGTGATTCGGAATAAAGTGAACACTAAAAAAAGCCCTGATTAATTTCTATTTCCTGCCAGTTTATATATTTCCGCCGATGTAAACACAAATAACGCCACGTGCTTTTATTTACATAGGGTCGTGTAATGTTTACAACTACATTAAACTGCTCCGATAAATTTTAGCTACAATATCTACTCATTAAATGCACGGGGGCTGAATGTAAGATATAAAAAAAGTAATCTTAGTTATAAATACCTGCGAGTTAATGTCTGGTTTCTGTCCATCGACTAATCTAAACAACACGCACTATTGCCGTTACACATCTCGTAAATGAGGGCATATTTTATTTGAATTTGTAACGCAAAACCGCCACTACAACAGACATGACACACGCTATTCAATAATTCAAGTTTCGTTCAGTTCTACTGCCA
>PNEQ01045889.1:0-112118 GCA_003012365.1 Medauroidea extradentata
AAACGTGGCTCATGTGGTATAAACGCGGCTCACGTGGTATAAACGTGGCTCACGTGGTATAAACGTGGCTCACGTGGTGTAAACGTGGCTCACGTGGTGTAAACGTGGCTCATGTGTTGTAAACACGCACTATCTAATGGCAAGGAGTGTTACAGATTGTCTATGATTTAATCTTTTTCTAAGATTATCTGTGAAATAATTAATTCATAACCGTTTTGAGACATATTTACTGCAGATAGCACGCTCTTGCCTGTAAAGTATGCTACATTGAATAGTAATGAAAGGATTTTGTTTAAAGTTATAGACTTCATAATCTAAAAAAAAAAGTGTAGAAACACATCCAACTCGAATTGTCAAGAACAATTTGAAGACTGTTACCAGCGACAGAAACTTGGAAATTTTAAATATTAGCTATTTATCGGATTTGTACTGTGTCAAAAATTTGAATAAAAGCAGTCGAAAAGTTTTTGTTTGGAAATGTAAGTGAATTGTTGACAATGGACACTTCTTCTTGTAAAAATATTATTGAATAATTTTATTACTGTCGATCAGGACTACGTTTTCAGCTCAGCTGTGGTAATCAGTTGATTATTAGTCGTATTATATAAAAAATAAACGGTACCTACGAAATAAACAAAGAAATTATTAGCGTATCAATATTTGCAACAAAACTTTAAGCAAAAATGTTTGCGTTAAGTGAATAACACATGTTCGTTATGTGAATTGTTTCCATGAAACATATTTCTTCAACAGTCTGATTTATCTTAATCTGTAATGATTTTATTTCCCACCGTTTTCTTTTGTGCAAGATCTTATTTATAAATCATGTAACTTCTCTTACCTTTCCTTTAAGAACTATCTTTTATCTTTTCAAAGCTGACGGGGTTGAAAGTTGTAACTGTCATAATTCTTATTACTAAATATTATAGTTTCTTTAACTATACTTCTGTAACAACAAAGAAAACCACACCTTTTAAAGGTGAACACGTTACACTTAGAAATGCGATTAAATATACACTGTAAAATTTAGCTGTTATTAAAATATTTATTAGGCATGACATATAATATATGTGAATATTAATTGTTAGTAAATGTTTAAATGAAGTTTAATTTTAATGTGTATATCTAATCACATTACTGAGTATAACTTGAGATTCATTTGAGTCTCAAAGTATTAGCACACGGTATAAAAACAAAACAAATCTTAAATTGTTGGATACGTTATCAATTTTTATTCATTGAAGATTTTCTTTCCAACTCTGCTGCATTCAGTCGTATAAACGAAAAATGGTTTCAGCAGTGGTAGAATGTTTCCATTTTAGGTTAATATAACTTATGCTATTAATTATAGGCCCTGCGTTATGATAATTTTCGGATAGATTTTATGTGGTATTGGCTGAGTAAGAACGGAGTGTGTAAATTTTATGCGGTAATAGTTTATAAAAAGTAGATTTACGTTTTTAGGTACGTGTATGTCCTTAAAATAACTACTACTCGACGACATCTAGACCCGCGGGAAAAATGCGAACTACCGCTGTGTTGTACTTGACCGCAAACAACTGGTGTGACGCACCACAGCACCGGCCATAATACTGTGACACAGGCAGCTGGCTAGGTTTTCACCGCGCTACGTCTCCACTGACTGTGTGCCACGAACTCATGTCAGGTGCAGTACATTTCCCCTTCCTGTGACGTGTCTACCTACTACTAGCGCCACGCTTCTTCCCTTCACGGGAGGACTAGTTTTCGTGGTCGAGTAGTACAGATTAAGTGATACTTTAGAATCGCATTCCTTTAGTTAAAATAAAAACTTGGTAATATAATTGTTCAATCAATGTTCACAGTAGCCAGTATTGTTACACAATTCATTGGCTGGATTTAATAAGTTTATGAAAATATATGTACAACTCTAAAATATATTTTCAGTGTATTAATACTCCCAATACATTTGCTTTACGAAAAATCTAATACACATTTTTGACAGAAGATTTTACATGCTACCACCACAAAAATTAACACACTTGGTCCTGACTAGCTCTGTATGGTAGGGCATAGAGAGAGAGAGAGAGAGAGAGAGAGAGAGAGAGAGAGAAAGAAAGAGAGAGAGAAACATATAACACCATTATTGTCCTTTAAATTAGTAGACATAACAAAAGTAATTATTCTGGAACAGATTGCATAGTTCAGAAGCTTAATAAGTTATTAATAAGTAATTCCTATTATAAATTAAAAAATATCAAGTTTTAAATGACCTCTTATTATAAGCGACACATAAATATTTATCTAAACTAAAAATTGTAGCAAACATATTAATCCTAGAGAGTGACAATATCTCACTTGATCTTAGGCGACTTACTTATTTGCTGGAAGTAATAAAACAATGAAGTTATATGGGCAACACTGGTACGCGCGTCAATAATACCGCCCTTATGCGCAGAACACTAAACTGCGAGCAGTGTTTCTGTTGCAGTCGTATTTTCGTATGGAACCTCACTCGGGGACCTTATAATTGTTGAAAGAATGGTATGATGTTATTTCGAACATTCGCTTCCTTTTTTTGTTGATTTAGGTTTGTGTTTTTCCGGACAGAGGGGGAAAAAATCTCGAGAGGATAAAAAACACGCTTGTATAAGATGCGCCGTAGTTTAAATCAACATAGAATAGTTAGCATTTTGTTTTAACAGAGAAATAATTTCGCCCAGTCAAATTTTCTTGTAAGAAGTTTAATAGTTTACATATCTGTTCGCGACATGACGTAGGCCTATATCATAAAACATGCAGTATATATTTCAAGCTCTAGTTTATACATGACTGTCTGGAATTATATGAAATTTGCAATCATAGTTACAGTGAAATGCACTGCCATTTATGCATATTGATGTAGGTTTGTATTCAGTCGCGTAATAATGTATATAATTTTTATAACAGTATTAGTTAAGTATTAAATTATCTGATGGTTTCAATTAAGGTTCATTATAAGTGTTATAGTTTTTGGTTGGAAAAGAAAAGGCAATTATACTTAACATCGATTATTAGTTAAAAAATTAAAATAATGAAATCAATAAAATAATAATACTGTAAACAAGGTGCGCTGTTTCATGTAGAATTGAATAAGTTAAATGAGAAACAACACCGTTCATGCGCCAGGAGAGGACTTTCCTTGAAAGTATAACAAGAGTTTAAACTTGAAGAAGAGTTCTGGTGGGAGCGAGGTCGTACGGACTAATATCGTTGCCTGCAGCTTGTTATTCCAGACCCTACGTCCTCCTTACACCACCGCTTGACATCTGGCCCGGAGAGAGTGCCGCGGTAATCCCCTCTTCAGCAAGGATCTCCCAGTTGTTTATCCTAAGTCTGCTTCACCTCTTCTTTCCATTCCTTCTCCCACCACGGCAAACATCCGCGGCTTCCCGATTACGGGAGGGCTAAAGAGTTATTTCTGTGTGTCACGTACAAACGTTTCAGTTACAATTAAATAACACGTCCTAGGAACTCGTTATTTTGGTAACTTTTCCTTCTACAGGTGCCGATGTTTGCGCAGTAGCTACAGCACTCGCCTAGCTCTGTGCGGCATGTCTAAGTCGATATGTATGTCGATAAGTCGATATGTGTGTCGATAAGTCGATATGTGTGTCGATAAGTCGATATGTGTGTCGATAAGTCGATATGTGTGTCGATAAGTCGATATGTGTGTCGATAAGTCGATATGTGTGCCGATAAGTCGATATGTGTGTCGATAAGTCGATGTTGTTTGGGAGGGGCTGTTCGATATATTATCGCTGAAATGCAGACAGCCGATGTCGACAAGTGGAAGGCCGATGTTAACATGTCTAAGGCCGATTTCGACATATCGAGGGTCGACATTAAGACTACCGTTCGTATCGTTGAGACCAACACGCCGAACGTTTGTCAATATGTGACAGATGTTGATGATCGACATCAAATTCCAGACGTTGCGTAGCCATACACTCGCCTCCCACCAAGGCGATCTGAGTTCATATCCCGACGGTATCAGTCCCTGGATTTTTCACGTGTGGAAAATGTTATTGCTGTTATATTGTGGGTTTTCTTGAGGTATTCCTGTTTCCCTGCATTCACTCTCTCCTTCACTGAAGGGTGTCACTTCATGGCATCTTCCAGGGAGTGACAGATGACTACGAGCTTTCAGACAGTTTGCTATCGGTAACGAACCCTCTTCTGATACCCTCCCTATGCGATATTATAATGATAATAATTATTATTACTTCTATACGAGACGTTTTAGAAACGCGACTTCAACGCATGCGTACTTTTCAGTTTACGGGGCGCAGTGGACTGCAGCCTGCAGCCGTTCGAGGTTATAATATAGCTAGTTGCAGAAGTAAACAATCATTACATTTATAGGAGCGAAAAATATTATACCAACATAGGTGCGACAACGCATCATTTGTGTACTACAGTTCACAGTACATGCCGATTACGGCCAATTTATGAGAATGTGAGGTCCGGGGCAAATTAAATCCCCCCCCCCCCGTTTTTTTCTTTTAAGATATAGTGATAATTTTCATGGTATGGCATATTTAACTTTGTATTGGCATGTAGTCACTAATATAAACATTACAATTACAAGTACCACAGCAACATGCTTTCAGTTCACACAGAAATATTACAGATATATATGCGAGCGAAGCAAGAATTATGTAAGTTACTAAAATGCAGTTTTCAAAAAACTATATGAATACTTCGTATTAATGTGCCAAATATAATAAAACGCCAGTTGATTTCAATTATTAATATTTCATTTTTTAAAATTAAAAAGTATGGCCCCCTAGAATGTGAACCCCGGGGAAAATGCCCGCCCTAGACGCGGCCCTGAATTGCTGCTGTACATATCGCACGGGTTGAATCGTGTTACTGAGGAATGCCATCGCAGCTATCATTGGCAGCTACAAACCGGCTATGTAAGCATTACACAGTAAAATAATCTAGACCGCGTGCATTGCACTTTAAATTATGGTGCAATAACGGTGAGTTTTCGGGCATATATTCATGCTATATTTTTTAATCTTCTAGATATTATTGTTCCTCCAAACTATTAAAGGCGCAGTTTTGTAACTACCTGGATGTAACAGTTACATTCTGTTTCACGTACCATCAGTACATTTTTACAGCTTGTAAATGCCAATTCAGAAATTTAATTGAACGTTTTAAAAAGTGTTTTATCATAGTGAGTAGAGGAGTGGCGATGAAATTATGAAAGAGATTTAAAAGTATCATGCAAACCAGACGATGATTTACGGAAGACCACATATTGTAGGGAGTACGCGGCTATGGTGGTGGGGACAAGAGGAGCGCTATGAGGGCCCCCACCATGACCCTGCCATTTTGCCTTGTTTTCTCCTCATCTCCCTACAATAATAAAATTCTAAAAGAGTTTGTTGAAGAATTCGAAAACTGTTGTCAGTGTTCCAGGGTTGGACGTTGAAACAAACAACATTTGCGCGTGTGCAGTGTAGAATTAGAAGTTATGTTGCGGGCAGAAATAAACTGTTATTCCAAACCATATCTGTCGTGCACGTGCAGAGTTGGAGGGCTGGTCTGCGTTAAGATAATCGACAAAGCATTCCGAAAATATCCGTATAAACTTGGGAACGGTGTTGGTTCAACTGTAACGTTCTACAACGCCAGTCACGTGTCTGGTATCAGCTTCAGCACTGATAAGATGTTCGTCACAGCGACTTATAACAGGAAAATAGTATTTAACTGATATTAATTTGATGTCAAGCTAGTTCGTACTTACGACTCTCCGTCAGCTCTCTATTTCTACTCTTATTCACTCATTATGAAAACGTATTCCATTTAATTAGATCATTCGAAAATTACAAACTTATTTCGATTATAGTTTATCGATTAATAACCGTTAAACTTAATAATTGGCACACTGTTTATTTTCTTTCCAAAGGTAGTGGATCTACTTTCATAGTCACCGTAGTTGTCACGGTTTACCAATGGAAATTAGTATATTACTTATAAAATTAACAAATATTCAACAGGATTTTATATCACCTAAAGCAGTTTTGAATAGCTCAAATAATTAAACTTAACATTTAATTTGTGGGATATAAATTCGTTGTACCAAATTTTCAACAAATTTTTTCTCGTCTTATTTACGGTGATGAAAACAGATTTTCACCTCGAAGTGACAGAGATGTTTGTGTTGCACGGAAAGTGTTAGCACTAGAGAGGTATTATTAGCAACGCACAGTGTTCTTATCTACAGCGGAGTTTCTTGTGAAAGAGAAAATATTTATTTTTTAAAAGTTGGCGGTGGACTTTATTTCTGGCTGCGCGTGACACACGTGGAATGACAGCTGGCCGTGTCAGATTCTATAAGCAGCTCGTCTGTTTGTAGTCTATCGTTTTCCAAAGACGCCTGAGCGTGTGTAATATGCGAGCCCCTTTCGCCTAACATATCGGGCCTTGTCTATAAAACAATCGTAAATGTCCGCCGGAGGGAAATTATTGGCGAGTCGCCTTTGAGCTTTCCAGTCGCGAGTGTTGAGAAGCTCGACGCGTGTGTGCCTCGGCGGAACGAAACGACACTAAAGGCAAGGCTTGTGTTGTTCGGCAGTGAATAAATATGGAACGGTCACATCGATAAGACGCTTCCAAACCCCTCTGCATTAAAGTTATTTTGGAAGTTTATGCTGTAGTTGGAGGACTCGCCAAAGCAATACTTTACAGACCAACGGAGCTTCGCTTCTTTCGAACAACTTATCATTAATGTTTCCGTGTTAATACGAAGATAAAGAAATTAGTTTTACCACTTAATTTTAGGTCAATTTTACTGTGTGTAGCTATACGAATTCGTTACACTTTAACAAATTCATATCAATAAGTAAATTAAGTAAAAACCTTTAGTATATATTATTATCTAAAAGATTTGGTTTAGTAAATTAAAACAGTGATAGCTATAAATTTTATTAAAATACTAGCAGTCCCCCGCGGCTTTGATCGCGAGTATTATTCGTAACTAATAATATTTACTTTAATTGAAAAACCTCTTTGTACACAAGATTGGTACTTCAGTCTTCTAGTGTTAGAATGTCCAAGCGGCTAGTTGAACTAATTATGCAGCAGGATAAGTAGCTATAACTGTCCACGCGAAAAGCAGTCTTAAGTTTGACCCTGCCACTAACAGCGACTTCGGTTGGGCCTTATTTATAGCCCTGCCCATTTGACGTTGTGGGGTAATTACAGACACCTAAGGTAAGAGGTTAATCGAATGAGAAACATCTGTTTACCCTGTGCACAACCCTTGGTGACGGTGCCCTCAATTATATATTTTCAAAATATACACTTTAACTTTATTGACATTACAAAGTTTCAGAGGATAAAGGTTTCGCGGAAACGTATTTGGTGCCCAAACCTGAGATTAGTGAGATGATATATCGTCGGTTTACTACAAAAGTGACAAAGTCAAAATGAGATAAAATTATAAAAATGCTAGGAATATGTATATGTTGTTCACGAACAATTGCCCAAGTTTAAAGTATATTCGTATTTTCGTACTGTTGTGTCACATTATAGTAAAATACCACATTTTTGTTAATATCTACAATTTAATACTGTTTTTAAACGAAATAGCATTTATGACTTAATCACTTTTGGCAGTATACTGACGATATTTCAGCTGATATTGTAGACGAACTTAAACGGAAAGCGAACTACAATTTTACCATTTTTAAAGACTACATGTAAATTGCACTAATTCGATCTGCCTTATAGTTTTTGTGTGTCAGAATTGAACGTTTGCACGCAGCTTTTAACGGAATTCGAGCCCAGAACATCCCGGAATTTAGACCTGAGTGACAAAAAACTGCGTCACGTAACGTCGAAATAATTCATGAAAATAAAATTTATTGAAAAAAATATATATATCTGTGTTCTGGGCTCATAGAGGTTGTACAACACCACGTCTCGATAGGTTACTGTAGTGAAACTCCTGTAGGTTGTTTCTCGCTGCTCGTTCCTGCTTTTCGGATCGTCTGCCTTGATTATTGACCAACTAAGTTTTATTCTTAATAATCACGTTTCTTATAAAGAAAAAAATTACATACATATTTTCTTAAATAGTTATGTAAGCATCACTCTGACGCGAACAACACCTCAATAAAGCTACTGGTTAGATAGATATCGTGGATTGATTGAAAACAAATTTTGTGCTTTTTCACCCTTTTGGGTGTCGAATTTCGAAATATTTTTAATTTACATCTTAGAAATTTGTATAAGTATCCAACTGAAGTGTAAATCACATCGCTAGCCCGTTCAGTCGAATCAAAATCGATCATTCACTAAAAAAATCACATATCACCTCTGCACAGTATTGAGAAATCAAATTTCGGAAAATCTGAAAACCGTTTTGCGATAATTTCTGTAATCATCATTCTGAAGCAAAAATTATTTGTATATATCGACGGGTTCGATATATATCGAGGGTTTATCTAAAACACGTTCAATGTCTTTTCACCACTTAAGAGAGTAAATTTCGAGAAACCCTTGAATCACGTTTTAGAATACTTTATTGGTATCTCGTGGACGTAAAAAACACAACATTAGCCCGCTGGGTTCAAGATATATCGACGATTAATTTAAAACGCTTTCCACCACTTTTCACCCCTTTTCACGTCCATAGGTGGTGAATTTCGAAAATTCCTGAAATTAATTTTTAGGTATTTGAGTAAGCATCAATCCTAAACAAAAATCACGTCTCTATATAAAAAACTATGGGATCGATATATATAGAATGTGAGTCGAAAACTCATATTACCCCATTTTTAACCAGTTTAGGGCCGAATTCAGAAAATATATTTTAAATGGTACTTGGGATATTTACAAAAGCACCAATTTAAAGCAAAGAGAACTTCGATATCTCGATTGATTCGATAGATATGGAAGGATAATCGAAAACACATTTCACGTATTTTCGCCCCTTTAAATAAAGAATTTCGAAACTATTTTAAGTCCTGTCGTAGACATTTGTAAAGCTAACCAATTAAAGTTAAAATCACGACGATAGGCAATTGTGTTTCAAAGATAAAGATGATTCATTAAAAACACATTTTGCCCCTTTTTACTGCCTGGGGGTCGAATTTCAAAAAAACCTAAAACTACTTTTTGGGTATTTACGTAAGCAATATTTTGAAGTGAATATCAACTCTCTATCACGAAGGGTTCGATAGATATCGATAGTTGATTGGAAACACATTTGAGGTCTTTTCAGCCCCTTAAAAGTTGATCTTCGAAAAATCCTTAAATTGGCTAATATGCATTTTTACGAGTGTCTTATTAAAGTAAAAATCACCATGATTGGCCGTCGGGTTCGAGCTCTATCGACGTTTCTTCGGAAACACATTTCACCCCTTTTCACCCCCTTAGAGGTCGAATTTCGAAAAATCCCGTCTTAGTGCTCGTCTACGACCTGAAGGGAACCCCCACAAAAAATTTCGTGATTCTAGGTCCAGTGGTTTGGGCTGCAGTTTGATATGTCAGTCAGTCAGTCAGTCAGTCAGCTTTCATTTTTATATATAGAGATAACTGAGCATATGTTTATGTAAGATAAATTCAGACATTTGTTGAAGGGGGAGACGGTAACACTATAAATAAGTACTATATCAAGAAATACACGCCTTTTTCCACTCTTAGGTTTAATTCAGTTAAGTGTATTTTGATTACATCTCATATGAAATTTGTGTGACACATTTCGCCGTTTTTCAACAATTTCACCTGCGGATACGACTGCTCGACTAATAAATTTTCATTATTGAAGTATAAGTGGTTTATTTAGCATTTTAGATCACTAGGCCAGCTGAGAAATTCACTGAAAATGTGGTACCAGAAATTCGAGGACGAGTCATTCTGTACCCGACTTCCTTCCCACGTTACGACACTCATCCTTTTCTTTCTTCCAGTGACATATTGCGACCATGTTGTACAGGATATGCCAGGACAGAGTATATTGATTTTACGTGAATATTGCTTACTGAAGAATTAGTCGTAAGAAAGTCCTAAATTTTTCCGTTCAGTGAATAATAGTGGGCGTAATGCTACAATAAAATTCGACTTGATAATTTATTTTCCTTGAATACAAAATAAACCAACACACGACATTGACCAAAAAAAAATTAACAGTACTAGAACAGTGAAATGCCATTTAATTCTTGATTTTATACAAATAAACGGAATTTTGCATTCAGTTTTATGAGTACCATTACTCTCACCGCATTCACGATAAGGACAAATTAAAAACATATTTCGAGTTACTTTTTTATAACATATCACCAAGAAAAACAGGCACACTTCGTCCTGATATATTCTGTATACATGTTAAGAAACCCGTATTAGAAACGACCGTAAATAGTGTTACTTTTATCCTGTGGTTTAAGGGCTATGGAAAGGTACGATGTCGAGCGGACGTCTGGAATACTCAATTGTCAATAAAAACTGAACTGCTCATCAAAATTCGATGAGATTTTTTTGTCTGATATTTTGTCAGCGGATGTTTACTTATGTAGCAATATGCGGTAGCATGCTGTACTGTCAAGTAAAAAATAAAAACAATGTTTTTAGAAAAATAAGGGCTTGAAGCCACAAAATCTACGAAAATGTAAAACTGTAATTTCTATAATTTTTAATATGATAATATCTAGGACTCTGTGATAACCGAATTAAAGAAATTCTCGCGTTTTCGTTTGAAAATAATTTTAACATCAGTAAATATCTCGCGCAGATATTTTCGGATAGAAAATTATTTTACAATTAAAATGCGAGAATTTTTCAAATTTAGTTGCGTTATTTTAGAGTCATATATATTATCATATTAAAATTATAAAAATGACAGTTTTAAATTTTTGTAGATTTAGTGGTTTCAAGCCCATTTTTCTGAAAAGAGTTTTTAATTTTTTATTCGAAAGTAATGCATACTACCACATAGTGTAATATGAATAAACGTCCGCTGATAAAATATCTATTAGAAAAAAAATCTCATCGAATTTTGATGAGTAGTTCAGTTTTTATTCACAATTGAGTATTTCAGTCGTCCGCTCGACATTGTACCTTTCCATACTCCGTAACTATACCTCACTAAATGCATTAGCTTAGATATAATTTTGACGGAGCAATATAAATCTAGAGCAAAGTGTTAAAAAATGACATTTGATACACGTTTCTTCAATAAACGATATCGATTAGGATAAAATTACTACGTAGAGTCAAAATAGCCGTGGTTTACACACTCTGGTCACGTAATATTAACGTCTGCCGGATACAGCTAACGAAAGTGTACGTTGTGTGGATCGAAAAAGTTGGAATTTCATTCGGAAGGACCCGTCTTCTATTACCGGCTCCGGCAATCTTGATTTCGATTTTCCATAGTTTACCGAAATCGCTTCATATCAATACTGAGATAGCTTCGTTTAAAAAGCTCATGGCCGACTCCTCTCCTAGTTGTTGTAATAATGTAAAGTTGTGTATCACTGCTGTAACCACCTCGCTGTAGACGAGACATAAATACCGATGACTTTATACCCAGTGTCGTAAACCCGCATAGTAAGTTTCGTTGTCGGTACGTTTATGAAAACGTCTTCCAGTTTTGTTATTCGCACCGTACTTCCAAGGACTCGCCTTGAGACGCGAGACGTCTTAGCCATAAATCAAATTATTTATTCAGCTGCGGCCCATGTGTGAACCATTTTCCTCCCACTCGGGCCTCGCATTCCTTCCACAACCACCACAAATCCACCATCATGCTGACGACCTTCTGTCACACTCTTCTTCTTCTGTCCTCGCGACGCTAATCTCGCAGGAAGAGGCGAGGAAGCACGAGGGGCCAAGAGGAAGAGGTTGTTTTCACAACTGTCTTCGGTAACGCGGCGCGACCTTCTCAGAAAAGTGACCAATAAGAAGCAGGCTCTCAAGAGGTGTGTGTACAAGTTATACCCGCGCCCTTCACCAAGCTATACAGTTCCTTTCGACTGGAATGAGAGCCACCGGCCCCAACCACTCCGCACCGCGTCAAGTCTGAAGTATGTTTATTCAAGGGGCTGCTCACGATGTAAAGTACGACCGCGATGTCTCTTACCAAACATCGAGCAGTAGGCCGCCCAGAGCCTCATTTCGAGCACATATCTTCACATAGTTCCGACAATGAACTGCGATAACTATGCATTCAAACTTCTGGAATTTTTAGTGACAATATAGCAAATGTTATGTTTTTTAAATCCAATCCTAATATCGTACAGCCTATATCGTGAGTAGTTTCTGAACGTATTTCATTGATCTGAGTTTAATTTTTCATGTATTTTAATTTTACGTTAGGTAATTCTCAGTAGTATTTTGTGTGTTTGTAAAATTGTTGTCAATTACCCAGTTACCGAAGCTGAATGTGTTGCTAAATATCTGAGTGAGATATTGCAAAATGGCATGCACTTATGCATGGATTTCTCCTTATTTAAAAGTTTTAACAGTCACAAGTTGAATATATTTTATATCAATTATATAATAATAGTATATTACATGGCTATATATTTAAATGTCTGTTATTTCATTAATCTATATTAGTATAGTTATAAAGTTAATTATTATGACTGGTTAAGTGTGAAAAAAAGATTTAGCTTAACTTCACCAACACACTGAGAGTAAAAATAAATAACTACGTCATCATTGCAACCAGTCATATACATGTGATTACGTGTTGCGATATATAATTCGTTGACCAATCGCAACGCGTCTCGTCGACGATAATGTCAAGACGGAGCCAGTAGTTTTCGAGGCTTTCACCTGGAGTGATATATAAAACCAATTGAAAATCAAAATCAAGACAGGACCTAGAATCAAACCCTGATCTTTCTGAAGACAACCCAGGGTTATGCCACTGCAGCATTTAACTTAAACTAGCCTTAAATAGTAATGAGATAGATATTAGCGCAGTGTGGCCATTATTCCAGTTGATAATTCAGTAATTAGTAGAGCCACGATTTTGTCGCGAAAAGATTTTTGCCCCACGTTGTTTCAGTGTCTCCTGTGCACATCGGCAGTTCTGCTTCATGAATATTGGCAGCGTGTATTTGTTCAGACACATCTCTTATTTGACTGCACCAATCAGAATAATATTATTGTGACTCCGCACGTCTGTAATTTGCCAAGGCAAGTGAGAGTAAAATCATCCAATCACAGACGATGTATAAGAACTGCAGATGTGCACATCACGCATTGGAACCAAATGTTGCAAAAATATTTTCGCCATAAAATCGTGGCTCTAGTAATTAGTTATTCAGTTAGACACAGTTGTCGGTCTATCGAGTGTTTTGTATCCAGGACGCTTCGCCACGTACTGTAACTTATATCCTGGTTTGCCAAATACGTTTTATTTACGTTAAACTAAGTCGAGTCACCTGAACATTGAGGTTACTAAAATTCTTGTATCGAAAGCGTTCGAGACTACTACGGCCACGCATACTAGTCCTCTAGCATAAGAAAGGCCGCCTACCTAGAAATTCAACGAGGTTGTCAGACGATTAGGATGAACGTTCTACCCGTTATCGACTGCATCTTGCCTGAGTTAAAAAATATTTGTTTAGTAAAGTCTAGAGATGATAGTTCGTCGCGGGAAAACTTGAGTGTTTGCTGGGCTTCAACGTATGTTCAGGTTATCAAAATATTACTGGCTTTTGCTTGTAGTTGGAGATGTTACCCTATTTGACTGAGCCAATAAGAATCCCGCTATTGTTATATTTGATGCCTGTTGTTGGTCTGCAGAGAGCCACGTTGTGTCAGGCGTATATCACCCAATCGTACATGTTGCAAGAAGCCACAGTGTTTTCAAGGGTAGGTTGGCACAAAACATTTTCGCGATATACTATCATCTCTAGTAATGACGTACCGAAACACATCAGTTTTTGTTTCTGGAAAAGATTGATACGTAGAGGTACGTAAATTTCGCAGATACATTCCAGGTCAGGTTGAACGCCAATTACGTATACTTCATTGTCGTGTCTGTGACTTGCTGGCGGCTGTTACGAAACGCGTTTGACTGCTGCAAGCCAGTAGTAAATAAGGAAATAATGCGAAGGGCTATCGCTTGCTACCTGCTTGTACGGTTATAAGCCAATAGATAATCGATTGTGGCCAGTGGGTGTATAGGACTGACAAGTCTAGGCTGCTGTCAGATGAATCCGCGAAATTGACGTAGGGCCTACCTCTATTGATACGGACCTGAACAATTCGCGTTTTGTTTCGTGTACAGGTTAGGATTCAAACAACTATATGTAAGGACACCTCCTGGAGAGCCCTGAGCCAATTTCAAAGAAGCAACTGAATGCAGACTGCATATCATGTGACATCACTGTGTCAGCGAGCAGCCAAAGATCAGCTGCTATCGGCTTCAGTAAACACACACATTCTTGGAGGCTATCCTACACGCCAGTGACCCCACGAATTTTTACTGTCTCTTGCCGATTGGTGGTTGCCATATTCAAACGCATCCATTCTTCTTTAGAATTTGACTCAAAAGTCTTCAACGACACGCATGCGTTCAAGTAACGCCTCGAGCATTGCAGGAAACTGAGATCTGATCTTAACTATTTAAGTAATAGTGGTATTGTGTCTCTGGTATAGGTCGTTTCGGATAAAGTGAGCACTAAAAATTTAATATTTGAAAAATATCACTATCCGTTACTGTATATAATTGTACATTAACTACAGTTAGAGCCCGGAAAATTTCACGAATTCAATTACCCGCACGCTAGAATCCATTATTCTATGCATACACAAGCCCCGTCTATTGGTCCACTAGCTGCTACTTGGTGGAACAGCGAGCAATGAACGAATAGACGGGACTTGAATGTGCATAGGACAATGGATTCTAGCATGCAGGTCATTGAAGCCGCGAAATTTTCCGGGCCCTAAAGTCTATAGTTGCCTTACTGCTTGTATGGTTGGCAGTGAAATTGCGCAATATACTTCCGTGTATTCCTACTTTAATACAACAATACTGAAAAAAAAAAAAAATATATCAACCGGAATAGACACAATTGAATTTTATACATTTAATGACCTCCTTTTTATCAAACTGTATAGTTTCTACTGACTGCACAATTTTACTACATGCACTAACATCAAGTGACGTGTCCAAAGAGGTTAGGCATTTCCCGTCGTCAGCCGTTACGTTAGGAAATATACGAACCGGCTTAAAAAAAAAAAAATACTTAGCAGGGCTTCTTTAGTGCTCACTTTATCCCGAACCGTCTTTAGTAAGGATCTCGAAACCCTAAACCCTTAAATAAAGCGTAACCTTATCAATGATACTGTAGCGTCAAATTCTGTCCAGCGGTTCGCACGTTCAGTTGCCAGAACACAGTACAATTTTTTTTTAAACAAATGTCATCCTGTTCGTATCTCTCGAAGTGCAATATTTTGCGTAAAATATCATACACGAGAGAAGAAAAAAATCAATATATTTTGAGTATTTTAGAATTAGAAGTCTTCTTACCTATAAATACTTGTGTTGCAAGCAGTCGGCTCGATGTCTGACAGGAACTCCAGCGTATTCTACACTTCACAACCTGGGAAAAAAACTTTCTGTTATATGGAAGTTATTCTATGTTTTGTAGTAGGAATTTTATTAACATTTGTAGAAAAAGTTTTACACATTTAAACGGACAAGTAAACTGGTATTACTGTCTCATTTGAGAAAACAGTTAAAAGTCAATGAACCTGTCATAACAGCAATACTAGTTCGATTCCCGGTGAGATATACCCCGATTTTTTCCCCAGAAATTATGGCCCACTATTGCGAAGTAAACTAAAAAAAAAAAAAAAAAAAAAAAAAAAAAAAAAAAAAAAAAAAAAAAAAAAAAAAAAAAAAAAAAAACACTTGCGCCATATAAGTGTTGGTATAAGTTAATAAATGACCCTCAGTTTACTAGGAGCAATGATAAATTGTGTAAATAACATGAGAGATTAGTCTACACTTTAGTGTAATTACACATGCATTTGTATACAAGTAAAACAAATAATGGATGAAAAAAAATATTACTGCTGCCTCTTTAACACGAAACATTTTATTTCACAATTTTTTAAAATTAAGCTTTTACGTTTATACGGAAACAAGAACAAGACAGATGTTTAATTAATTGTTACCGACGACCATTAAGCCTATGTCTTGAAATTTTACACGACTGTGGTACCCAAAGACTGTCAAAAAATGTTGGTTCATTACGTTTTTTTCGACAGCGTAGACATTTGTGTCTGTCGAAAGTAACAATAACACAGAGGGTGGATGAGTGCTTTAACCAGAATGTGTGTGCACTGCCTTCAAAGCAAAGCAGGGTTCAGCAGATGTGTCCCATGGGTGTGTCTACTGCGTAGGGTGCAACCAAAATAGCTTCTTCCACGACGCGGCGGCTAAAACGCAGACACTCCAAACACTTTTATTCATTGTAGTAGTCCAGACAGTGGCTGTTACGATTGGAATTATTAGGTGAATACGTGGCCATTGTATGTAGCGTCACTAAGAGGCAAATAAAAAATATTAGAAGACGGATTACATAAACCTCGCTTAAATGAACGCCCTTAGAGCTTTGTGGATAACCTTAACTTTCGTAGACTAGGTCTTGTTTTACTTTAATTGATCACATAACGTCTTAATTTGACCATTAACAACCCATATTTTGTGCTATTCGTATCAGTAGTAGTGTGGTAAGGAACAAAGACTGTACACTTTATTATGAGGGTAAAAACCGCGGTAAATGGTATTTACAATACGGTTCAGTTTGGCGTTGAGCACAGAAAGAAAGCTTGGCTTTCCACCTGACTTAAAATATGTTTCTAGAAATTAAATTTTATTACTATGCACAAAAAAAATATTTTAATTGGACTGCTGTCAAACATTTCGTACATCAAACATCGTCCAACTATTTACTGTTATTTCTTCTTCACACACACACATACATCCACACACACATACACGCGCGCACGCACACACACACATAATGGAAATTAGACAAATATGAAATAGGGTACTAATATGGAATATCGCTGTTAAAAAAAGACACGACTGCTGCCATCTAGCGGTAACCGGCACAACTCCGTCGTACTATGCCTCGTGACGGGCTACTACCACTGCGAGTGTGTTTGTACAGACGATGTGTGTAATATTGAAGATTGAATGAAATTCAGAAACTTGAGAAGTCAACAGGTAAGTTTGTACATATTTATATTAATTTTACCGTTCATTGTTTATCAATGTACATGTGTTCAATGTGAATTCCCCTTCCGGTGACGTCTGCATGTAAAGTATGTCTGTCTACGAAAATTTACAAACTTGTTACCAAGCAATGTAGTGCAAGATGGCGAGGGCAGTAATATGGAATACTACAGGAGTTACAAATATGGATTACTATTTCATATTTGTGTCCAAAATTAATATTATCGATCGAATACGAAAATTCAACTGTAACCATTTGTGATCGATTACTACATGCATAGCTATGAAAATTTGTTAGCATTTATATTTTCGCTGCCTCTCCACTGTTGAATGCTCTGAGTATCACCATCCAGGGGCGCACAACGAGCTTTGTCTGGCCCATGTATCGTATGGCTTCGATTGCACTCCCCAAGTTGTTGATTGTCCGACCACTTGGGTGAGTGGTTAGCATTCTTGACGGCTGACTCAAGGATCCCGGGTGTGATTCCTGGACGAGTTAAGGATTTTTACCTTCGGGAAATTTTCATTCTTGGTTTATAAACGGGTGTTGAGTTGTCCCTTCACGACCATACTGCGGAAGGCAATGGAATCGTCCATGGTCTCTGTTAGCCAACCATTCTTTCCATCACTTGCATGGGGTGCTTTCGGGAAACATGGAAATGCTAAATGAAGACGGCTGAACTAGAAAATGTTGATACACGGATCCGCCCGAAGAGGAGTCAAATGTGTTACTAATGCGGAACCCATTTTTAATTACAATTTAATG
Organism: Medauroidea extradentata; assembly: GCA_003012365.1. NCBI lineage: Eukaryota > Metazoa > Arthropoda > Insecta > Phasmatodea > Phasmatidae > Medauroidea > Medauroidea extradentata. Next base: position 18,009 of record PNEQ01045889.1, read on the forward strand.
GTCAGCAGTATTCTACTACCCATTCATTCATCATGTAAACCTTATCTATGCGGGCTGCTGTTAAAACTGTTGCAAAGTAGTTTGTTGTTTTCTGCTTACAGATAAAAAATATCGCCTACTATGTCGAGTAAACAAAACTCATTAGGAGGAAAAATGAAAATGTGGGACGAAGATAAAATGGCTCAAGCAATGGTTGCTGTACGGGAGAAGAAAATGAGTTTTTTAAAAGCATCTCAAGAGTTTGATGTACCAAGAACAACTCTTTTCCGCTTTGCAAGAGACCATTCCAAAGATCTGCACCAGGTAGTCACAACAAAACTAAGTAGGAAGACTATTCTTCCAACACATTTAGAAGTATAACTAGTAAGGTACTGTACTGAAATGGAGCGTAATTTCTTTGGACTGACAAGGAGCGATGTTCGGAATATGGTCTATTAACTGGCTGTGTTAAATAACATTCCACACCCATTTCGTGTTCTTGGAACTGCTGGTAAAGGCTGGCTTAAGCTTTTTCTTAGACGTCACAAAGGTGTTCTGTCGTTAAGGAAACCTAGGTACTTCATTTTCAAGAGTTCTGGGATTCAACGAAGAATCAATAGACAAGTTCTTCACAATGCTGGAGGGTGAAATGGACAGGATGACGTATTCTCCACATATAATTTAAAACGTGACTGAGACAGGGTTGTCTGTTGTTCAAATAAAAATTCCGCATTTTGTTTCTCCAAAAGGAAAACGCAAAGATGGCGCGGTTGCTTCAGCAGAGAGGGGGTCTTTGATAACTGTGGTTTTGTGTATGAGCGCTGGAGGATCATTCCCACGCAAATTGATGAGTCCACTTCTCATGAAGGGTGCACCTCCAGGTTCCATTGCAGCATGTCATCCATCTGGATAGATACAGACACACTTGTTTACATTATGGTTTAGGCACTTTATTCAGGATGTGAAACCCACCAAAGAATCTCCAGTTCTTTTGATTCTATGTGGGCACAATAACCACACCAGAAATATAGAGGTCATAAATCTGGCAAGGGAAAACAATGTCACATGCTTATGTTTACCTCCTCACACCACTCATAAGATGCAACAATTAGACAAGATATTAAAGGGTGCATTTAAGGCATACTATAGTGAAGAAGTGCGTACCTGGTTGCGACATTCTAGCAAGCCTCTAACTCATTTTGATGTCGTTGAGATGTTTGGCCGCGCGTATTTGAAGGTTCAGTGTGGAGCAATCGCAGTGAATGGTTTCAAAGCTACAGGACTGTATCCTGTAGACAGGAATGTCTTCAATGATCACGATTTTCTTGTAAGTACCGAAGGTAAAAAGAATGTTATTGCCACTCCAGAGGAACGCCAAACTGTTACAAAATGTTGATCTACAATCTAGTGGACCTCCTTTGTCACGCTCATCTAGCAGAAACGACACAGGCCAACATGACACTTCTAAAGCTGTTATGACAGTTCAACCAATTCCAAAGCACATCTGACATTCAAAACATGAGCGTTGATAGGCTTCCTCACAAAGAACTTGAGAATCCAGCTCCGTCTTCATCCAGGACTATTCTCCTGGCTCAAATTTCTCCCATCCCTGACGTTTGGTCTAGAAAACAGCAAAATTCTTCGATTTCCAGGTGTGGTTGAAAGCCTGGTACATATGCGATTATTACTTCTTCCCCATACAAAGAACGCATACAGAACGAGTCAGCCAAACGTCGTTGATACGAAAGAAGAAAGATTTGAAAAGAGGAAGAGGCCAAAGAAAATCTACAATTAGCAGTGGTAGGAAAACCGAATCTATTTGCACCAACATTCACGAAAGAGTGCTTAATGAATCTAGCTCTTCGGCAGAAGAATTATATCTTCACGACAACTCGAGTGACAGTTAAGTATAAAACAATAAAACGACTCCAGATAATGATGATGCTGTCTGTATTTACTGTAAATCTAAGCATTCAGAGGATATGCGAGGTGAAACGTGGAAACAGTGTGCCATTTGCCGTCTTTGGTGTCATTCTGAGTGCACCGGCTACGAGAGTGGAGCATATGTTTGTGACTACTGTAAATAAAATATATGTCTCGCTTGTAAGTAACCTAGTGTAAAATTAAAGTAAACAGTAGAAATCATATACAGTAAATTACTGATATGGAAACATGATAAACTGCACATTTTTTCATACTATGTTTACTATTCCAAATTCTTGTGAACTGGTGTTTTTGCAACAATAAGAATAATATTTTTTAAGGGTCTTTTTTCCAGTTTAAAAGTTAAATCGTACATTATAATTGAAGGGCACGCATAGCTTGAATTATTCCTTGTGTATTGGATCATTGCAACCTGAATACAGAGCAGTTGTTAAACTTAATGGAGTTGGTTTCCATATTTTTCTACTTACACACACACACACACACATACACACACATACATATATATATATATATATATATATGGTTCATCTAAAGTTAAGGAATATTTATAATTTAACAGTTTTGTCGGGGCAAATCTGTGAAAGAAAAGTCAGAAGTACAAAAAGACGGATAAAAGATTTACATAAGTGTAGCTAAGTGTTGAATTTTTTTTAATTGCCATACGACCGTTTAAAGATTTAGTGTCACTGTTTCAATAGTAATTATTAATATAAAATATTTCTCCCAGCAATAGGTTGTTATGTTTGTCACGATTTTTTCATCTCTTTTATTCCGTTTGTTGTAGATTTACCGTTTTTTATTTAAGTTGCGTTATTTTCTTCTTTTTAGTGGTTCTATACAAAATTGTGAGAGATTTAAGAAACAAATAGAAACGACAGTACTTCCTGTTCAATGCTGTTGAACGATAGTTACATAGTTTGTATTCCATAACTATCCCTACTGTACACAATTGCACGTTTGTAGTGTTATCATAACATTCCTTATTTTTCGTGTTTGCTTAGCGATAACAAGACAGCATTTATTTTGTAAAAAAATATATTTGATGTATTAAACAATATATAAAATAATTCTACCTAGTGTTGTCGCTTTTTCATGGTATTTCATACGAGAAGCACAGGTAAATTATAGAATAATCAAATATAAAATAATAAGCTTAATTTTTTATCGAATGAGTCAAGTACGTTTAGGCGTCTGTTAGTAACCTCGTATCTTCGTACAAACACAACTTAGAGTAACAGCTTCTGGATTGTCTAATACGTGCGTTAAACAGTGAAAATTACCCTCAGACATCTGCAAAGAAAGGACACATAGCTACCAGCAACCCTGCCACTATGTTCTGTCACATAAAAGAACAAACGCAACGTACCAGTGCCAACATTTGCATGTTCTCTTGTTTAAAATGTTGACTTACATGCGAATTTCAGCTAGTGAGTACCAGAAGTCATTTATCCATTCCACGTTTCGTTCAGGGTTGTTGACAGGAACTAAAAACAGCTTCATTAAATCTGGTATTTGAGCCAAAATTGTCATGATATGCAACACTGATGGGTTGATTACGCGGAATAGTAAAGTAATAGCACGAGAATTTTTTTTTGTGTGTGTTCCCAATGCAAAAAATTAAAACTGAAAACATAGGTTTCTGTACTATTGTGGGCACACGCCAAAGCAACAGTATGTTGTCTCAGAAATCTTAGTATAACACTAAGAAAAAACAAACAAAAAACGAGATAACGTCGTGAAAAGTCTACTATGTTCTTTTCTGTAATCATCGTTGTGTCGTCTAGTCTGTTGTCTGTGACATCGTCGTTGTTATCCTGTCTTGTCTCCAAAATTGTCTTCGCGTCAGTATTGCCTGAGCATATCTTAATTGTAGTGTCCCAAGTTTTACAAATTATTTTGATCTGTCTTTCGACATTTATTTTTGGATGTTTTTTTTATTTTGTTTTTCTTTATTTGTTGTTGAGTGCTTCCTTATGGGATCATTCATGTTACTTTGGTTTATAGACGTGTTACTGAAGTCAAAAAAGGCTTGTTTTCTAATTTTTCGTTTTCTCGTTTGTTTCTGGGACGACATAATATTGCAATGGCGTATATCCACAATAGTATCACTATCCTGTCCCATTGCAAGAAACATTCAAAGCTATTGCACATATGGAAGCCTGCATTCATTCTTTAACGACTGCGACAGAAATAAGGTGTTCTATTTGAACTGACAAGTAAAAAAAAAATTACAAACTTAAAATGCACTACAATTGCATCCACAACACCTCGTATATCGATTTCTTAAGCAAAAGTGACCCAACTCACAGTTCACTCGAACTGAGATACTCAAGGCTAAAGTTTACTGTGTGTATCTAAAAATTGTGTGAACAGCTTTCCTGGTAAATTTTTGTCTTTCAAATGTTATTGTGTAATACTTGTTTTTTTTCCTATGCTATGTTTAAGATCTTCTCCTTATTTTTGGTATTAGTATCTAATATTATATTATAGACCTATTACTTCGTGTGTGGGTTCCATTCTGCTTGTTCAAATTAATAATATTTTTGATTTGGTACAGTGGTATCAGCTTCTAAACCATTGTTACATCAACCTTGATAACGTAGTTTTTTAAAAAGTGTTGTTGTAACTAGATAATGGTTGAATATAATTGTGGCGATAATAGCTACGGTATTTGAACACCACTGACTCACGTATACCTATAAATATTTAAGAATGTTAAAAAAAGATACACTAAATGCAACTAGTTAAGAAAGTTTCGTACAGTTGTAGGTAAGGCAATACTACAACGTCCATACATGCTATTTACACAATTGACATACATATTTGTGACAAACGATTCACTTCGTTTCAGATTGAACATAGGACACTACAACACTGCTTCAATAAAGTAGAAATGTTAAGTGTTGAATTATTTTTGGTGGCAGCCATAGATATGTACAAATTAACACATTCATTACAGGTCCAAATTGTGACAAACGGTAAGGTAAGAGGGATTTACGTCTCGTCGACAGCGAGGTCATGAAAGACGGCCACACATAACTTCGTACAATAACATCAACTGGGGGAGGAGTTGGCAATGGCTTTTGTTAAGGAACCATCCCAGCGATTTCGGGAAACAATGGAAAACCGTAATCAGGATGGCCGGAGCCGGAGATCGAACCCGTGTCCTCCCGAATACGAGTCCAACGTGATACCATTGCACCATCTCGCTCGGTGTCTGTGCAGTGAAGATTTATTTATTTGTTTCGTCTTTCATTTTCTTGGCGAAGTTAAGGCTAAACTGCCATTTCTTACACTTAACCAAATTTTAAACAAATATCAAATGCACAAATGTAGCATTAAAATGAGTTGAAATTTAACTAGAAACGATACAAAATAATATCTAAGTATATAAAAGTGACGTAGTTTAAATAAAATAAGTTGACAGCTGTGACAAAACTTAAATGAAAACAAATCTAAATCCTGGAACATACTTGCAGCTTACAGCACACATTATCTGTAAGTACCACTCACATTTCTGTGAAATGGCCTAGGAAGTGTCGAAATGTAGTCTAATTTTGGACAAATTTGTCCACCACTGCTCGTCTCATTCCCCATCACCAACGAATGCAGATCTCTTAACAGTTTTTTTCGCAGCGGAAGCCTTCGTATAATCCAGCATGCGTCATTTGCGTACCACGTGGCAGGAAACAAGATGAATGCAGCGTAACAAAGTAATGAGAGGTACTGAACCCCTCCCCCCTGCCCCCCCCCCACGTTTTCTGACACCACCCGTGGAGCAGGTAATAAAAAACACGCGTCTTCTTTTGTCGGTCTACAACCCCCTCCCTTTTTTTCACTATCCTCCCAGCACCCTCCCTTTCAGAAGACCGCTTTCTCGTGTCATGGATAAGGGGCTCGGAGCTATTTGTCCAAACTATCTGGAGAGGGGAAGAGAAACGTTGTTCTGGGCACAGTAGGGGAGGGGGAGTTCATTCGTGTACCAGGCGTGTTTTGATTCCATTACTTGTCATCGTTCACACCAACGGACATGGTTTTTGGTGGGGTGGCGGATAGGGGGTTTGGGGGAGGAGCGAGGTCTGTAAGGACGAAACCGTTGAAAGGACTTGTTTGTTCAGCGGAGCAGGCAAGGCCAAGCAAAAGGCCAATTTTCAAAGGCAGGGGGGGGGGGGACTTTGTGTCCGAACCACACCTCACTGAAGCGTGGCTCCAAGAATGCCATGGAGAAGTGGGACTGCTGTGTAATTTTTTTACCTCCTAACGGTATTCCAAAACCGAGGTGTTCATTCAAGATTTCTGGGTCATTATGTGGCTAAGAAATGTGATTCTTGGACTTGGGATAGAAAAACTCAATCGCAAAGTCTTCTGTTGGGTACTATGTGTCGATTTTAAGTTATTAGCAAAACATTCCGTAAGTTTTTTGGATTTGAAACAGTCGTACAAAAGTTAGTCCTATAAATAGAATATTCATAACAGGACATAGGAGTAAAACATTTTTTTAAATACAGTTTCAAGGCATAAAACTACTTTATGCTAAACAAGTAATTGGTGAATAGTCTGTTAGTGTATAACACCGTCCAAATTTGCCGTTTAGTTACTAGCCAAAATTTACGATCTCAGTTTTCATGCTAATTGTATTGTGTTTTACGTATCAGGGGGGAGGGGTATATTAAGTTACAGCAGTCTAAAAAAAACGTTTTTAACTCTAAGCTAACAAACGTGCTCAAATTTTTAGAAATGTAATCGAAACGTAGTTTTGCGTGTGTGTTATTTTTGAAGATGATCACACAGTGAATAAAATAAGTTTGGCGATTTCGCGTGGAAAGGAATACATGCGACACACTAAAACATCGTTTACGCGCCAGGTACATAAGCCTCTTATTATAAGCCAGAAGTTAGGTTTCCTTTTTAAATTTTTCCTTTCTTATGAGTGGCCTAGGAAAGTGAAAACTGCTAAAAAGAGACGTTTTCTGAGATAGTTTTTGTTGTTATATTTTATAGATAGGAACTTTTCAAATGTATTCAGGCATGTGTCGAACTTTTATGTGTACTACTCGACTTTATGTGACGTCCCTGCTTAAACTAACTTGACTTACAGGCCCGCCAACATTAATTTTCCACAAATAACATATTTTTAGGTTCCATAGTTTTAGTACAAGCGTGTGCCAAAGTAGCGAATTGGTAATTTTTGCTACTACCCAAAGTTAAAACTATTGAAACTGTACAAATGTAATAACTTAAAGTGAAAGTCAATGTATTAAGCTGCAGAGGGACACCTTTGTAATTTCACGTAGAATTTTTTTTAAAATAAAAAAAATCTCAAAGATATGCAAAAAATTTACGTAAAAGTACAAAGGCGTGACACTAAATAATTTCATTCGAATCATTTTAATCCTTTTTAATTTGGGTAAGTAGAGAAAACAGTCATATCGCTACTTCGAATGTATAAACTTACGAATTTTCTCGTACAGAGCAGCCTTGAGAGCCTTGTGTATATAGGCTATAAAAAAGTGGTAAGACAGTATTAGTCGGCTTTAATCCCACGCGCTCCGAGACTACGATTGCGATAAACAGATTCAATAAGCCGGAACCCTTAACAAACGTCAAAATGTGAATACTTACTAAAAATGTTTGGAATACTGCAATTTCTTTCGTAATCAACCATTGTGAAAGTTGATGTTCGCTAAGGAAACACGTTATACAAATGATATCTATGACTACTTGCCACATTCTTTTTTTTTTTTTTTTAATTTTTTCTATTTTTGTATCAAGAATTATATGACAAATCTCGTTTGTATTTTATAAAATTTCAGACCCCTTTAAAACGTATTTAATACTTAATAAGTTACTTTGGAATGGATTGGAAAATAAGTGAAGTTTTGGCTACATTTTAAATATAATCTTATTTGTTATTTGTATTAATTTGCTAGTGTTTTTTAGTATTTGTTTGCCTAAATGTTTCGTACAGGCATAAGAGAATGAAAATTACTTTTACTTCCCAATTTTTTAAAATACATAAATAAATAAACGAGTTTCTTAATTTTAACCCCCGACGCATAAAGAGGGGTGTTATAATTGTGCCGGGTCTGTCTGTACATCTGTGTGTCTGTCTGTGAATTTGTGTCTGTCTGTGAATCTGTGTGTGTCTGTGAATCTGTGTGTGTCTGTGTGTGAATCTGTGTGTGTCTGTGAATCTGTGTGTGTCTGTGAATCTCTGTGCCTGTGTGTCAGTCTGTGGATTCGTAGCTCCTAAACAAATATACCTATTTTAATGCGATTTTTTTTGTTTGAAAGGTGACTTGGTCGAGAGTGTTCTTAGCTATGATTCTAGGAAATATGTTCAGCCGTTTAAATATCGTCAGCTTTTTTTTTTTATGTGAGCGATTGTAGTGGTCTGATCGATTTGAAATTTAGCAACCTGTGAGTCGGGTGTTTTATAAATTTCTAATTTAAGTCTTAACTTGTTTCTGTTTTCAGGAGTAAGCGTAGTATTATTTGTCTTATTTACTGAGGGAAGATAAACATTGGTTAAAAATGACTGCAGGGAAATAAAATTGCACGCGTTATCATCAACAGCGTATACAACGTGTGATCTGCTGCAACTTTGCACACATAGGCCTAAATGCACAGGACCGGCCTCCGTAGCTGAGTTGGTAGCATGCCGGCCTACCGTGCGAGAGGTCCTGGGTTCGAATCCCAGCATGGGCATGTATGTTTGTGTCGTTTTGTTAGGTTTAGATGGTTCGTAGGTTGTCACTAACTAAACTTAACCATATAAAATAAAAAAAAAAATGCAGTAAATGTCAAGCCAGCCTCCGATTGTAGTTGGGTTGGCGAATATGCTGCGACGGGTCCTAGGTTCGAATCCTAACTAGGGCTTGGCTGTTGTATTATTTCTTCACCTCACTTCACCCTCGTCGGCTCGTAAGACCTCGTTGTTAAGTGGCCGTAAACTCATCTCACCTCACCTCACCTAAATTTCAAACTACAATTTAAGAAGCAACACAATCCTGTCACTTTAATTTTGATGAATAAACACTACTCTGGGTGGGGCAAAGACCGTGCTGGGGAAAACAAGGATAAAACACTCGCTTCGCATTCACAATGTTGGGTGTTCAATTCCCTCCTCTGGCCATCCTGGTTTCAGTTTTCCAGACTTTTTCCGAAAACACTCCTGACGAATGCTGGAATTATAGTTCAACACAAGACATCGCTGATTCCATTCGACAAATGTTTGCGTTTCTGATTGCCGCGTACAAATCCTTATTCAATAATTAAGTTGGTTGTAATGCCGATAACGTGACTCAAGTAAGAGAAATCTGTTTTATAACGATGCACAACGAAATTAATTTCCACCGTGTGCCTCGACCAGTTTTGAAGATGTTCGCAGTTACCAAATTTTGCATAACTTTTTAACTACTACATTTTGTTTAAATTTGTATATAAATACAAATAATAAAAAATGCAATTAACAATTTCATGTAAAATTTGGTATAGGTGGTTCGGGATGAAGTGAACACTTTTGAAACCATAGTTCATAATTTTCCTTCAGTTTTTTCACAGTTTCGAGCCACATTTAATATAAACAATTTATCCTAAATAACAATCAAACTGTGTAAATTGTACTGTCTTAGGTTACAATAAGTGATATATTTTAGTTACTTTTCTTGACAAGATGACCTTCAACAAAAGTGCTCGCTTTATTGAAGATAACCTACAACTGCCCCAGCCCGTGATATGCGTTGACTAACACGTCGTATTTGGCAATACACAGCTACGTGAAAATAAACGAGATTGGACGATGACAACAGTTTTGACTTATCTTTGACAAATAAAAAAAACTGGTAATAAATACAGAAATTATTCGTAGGGCTATCACGTGCTACCCACTTGTACACAGTAAAAATAGTGCACTTTTACAAGAAAAAGTTTGTCCACTACTGTCAAAACATTTGTCAGTCTAGGCACTACAACAAGAATGTCGCAGGTAATTAAAGTGGTACAAATTTTCCAAATATTCGTGGGGACTAGTGGGATATATTTTTATGAGCAGAATATTTGATCTAAAATAAAATAACCGTCGACAACCTGTCACATTTTACAATACATTATGATATTTTACCAAAAAATGTCTCATAATCTGGCTGGTAAAATAATTATGACTCTATTTAAACAATAGTTGTAAAATTATACAAGCATTTAGTTGTAAATGTAAAATTACTATTTGTAAATATTCAAAAATGTTTTATAAATATACAGACATAATTGTATATTGTCCCTTAAGGTTTAAAATATTTTTCTAAATTTACAAAAATTATTTTTCGGAAACTAGTACCCAAAGAAATTTTTTCGTTAACTAGAAATTTATTTTTTACTGGGCATAGTTAGAAGACAATCGATAATCGATTGTGGTGTGGGCGTGTATGAATCCGCGATATTCACGCACCTTTATTAACGCCCTTTGCAAGGGCCTTAAATGTGTACATTTAACTTCTAATATCCTCATACATAATTGGAACTGATTCGCTTATGTGCAATAACACTGGAATAACTATAATACAAATTTAACTATCTGCACAATGACTGCTTGACGTTATTAGCCGTTAATTGCTGTGAAGTCCCTTACATCTGCGTAGCCGGAAAGAGGGATAAATGAAACAAAATCCTTATCGTTTAACGTTCGTTACAACGATTGAAGAATTTTTTTATCGCTGTCACTTATGAAAACATTTGTAAAATCATTGGGCTCAGCCGACTTCGACTTCAGTTAACATTATTCTGTGTTTGAGGTTTGAATAATACTGACTTTGAGTATGTGCTTTATTAATGACTAAAAATTAGTACACAACTGACGCCTTACCACCGAAATATTTAATTGCTTATTTTAGACAGCACACGCTATGCCTTATGGCATGGTACATAATTCTGCGCTAAACGCATAAGTTTAAAACTGTAGGTTTCTGGAAACTATTTAGCAATACTAAAAAACCATCATTACTAGACAATAATAGTTTTACCCAACTTTGTGTGCAAAAAGTTTTCTCGAATAACGAATTTCTGAGGAACAATCTCCGACGTCGAAATTTCTTACAATTTAACGGCGATGAAAAATTATTATATGCATCATTCTGGCTAAATGTTTGCTTATAAAGTTGGAAAATAGTATAAAGGGTCGTGTACATCGGGTGCAAGATGCCGCGTTTGAAGACATATTTTTTTTTGGTCAGCGCTTAACACTGAGAGGTCTTCAGCGTCGAGGGGTGACATGACGCGTGTGCGGAACAGTACCGGAATGAGAAGGACGTGGGGAACGGTAGATCCCCGAGAAAACCCAACAACCAGTGGCATCGTCCGGCATGGGAAAATCCGATGTCCGATCCCACCGGAAATCGAACCCGGGTCGTCTATGTTGTAGGTGAGATGTCTAACCCCTTGAACCCCGCGGCCGTCTTGCTACGTTTGCGGTAGCCTACGGAAACATACAGACAATAAGGCCTATACTGGCTCGTGCGTATATAAATGTGTCGCCTTTATGCTCGGGGCGCTAAAACGGCGTGTACTGTTTTGGTCGTCGGTTTTTTTCCATGGAACATTAATGGGGCTGCTTGCAAAATTTTAGTTGTTTTAATAATTTTTAAATTTGTACGAGACTTTGTTTATTTTATAGGCATAGATTGTGACGCTTTTTTTACATCAACGAAAATGTGCTAGCTTACATAGTTTCCGTATAATGTCATTTCAAAGCCAAAATTTGCACAAAACGGTTTTACACAAGAAACGAAAACCAACTGACGTACAGAAATGAAAAAAATTCCCACCGAAGAACATTATCGCGGGCTACGGCTGGTCATAAATAAAAAAGCGCATTGAATATTTTACGTATTAAAAAAATTGCTGAATTAAAAGTTAGAAAATATAAATTTTGTGTTTTTTTTTAAATAAAAAATATTGCAATACAATGTTATTATACATGCCCAGTTGTAGCCCGCGACACTGTTCTTCAGTGGGAATAATTTTGTTTCTGTAAGTTTTCGTTTCTTGTATAAGACCGTTTTATGCAAATTTTGGCTTTTACTTGCCATTATACAAAAACTATGAAAGCTAGAAAATTTTCATTAGCTTTGAAAAATAGTCACGAAATATGTCTACAAAACAATCAATACCTCGTGCAAATATAAAACTTATTAAAATAATAAAATTTTTGCGTGAAATCCCCCCTTAAGAGCGGTTACCATACTATTTTACTCACGGAAAGTGCACAGTGAAGTCTGCGCGTGCTTCTATACTTTTGTTTTACAATTCCAGTTGGTATTTTCTATGTGACAGCAGTTTGAAAAAAAAAAAAAAAAAAAAAAAAAAAAAAAAAAAAAAAAAAAAAAAAAAAAAAAAAAACATTTTTTTAACCATTTTATGGTGCCTCGAAACTATGTTTCTAATAATGATATCTCGCAAACGAAAATAGAGAAGCATAGTTTTAAATATGTTTTCCTTCCGTAATCAAAGGTACCACGGATTCATCTGTATTTCAGTGTTTATTTATATTAAACACGTTCTCTTAAAACTAGGTTCTTTGAACATCTGCTATCCGATCAACCATTACACATGTTTACGTTTTAAAATTCCGTCCTCTTACTGCAACAAAGGAACTACTACTCGACCACGACAACTGTCCCGCGGGAAAAATGTGAACTACTGCTGTGTTGTCCTTGACGACCGCGCGCAACTGGTGTGGCGCGCCACAGCACCGGCCATAATACTGTGGCACAGGCAGCTGGCTCGGTTTTCGCCGCGCTACGTCTCCACTGACTGTATGCCATGAACTCATGTCAGGTGCAGTACATTTCCCCTTCCTGTGACTTGTCTATCTACTACTAGCGCTGCGCTTCTTCCCCTCACGGGAGGACTAGTTGTCGTGATCGAGTAGTAGTTCCCGCATTACCGCAAACATTGGTATGCACTGTGCATTTTTTTCGGTTTGGTATGTCAGTTGGTTTTAGTGGCGTACATAAAACTGTAAACTGCAAATTTTGAAATTTACGGCTCGTTACACAGAAAACTATGAGAGATACAAAAATTTCCTCAGAGGAATATTTATTAAAAATTAATGTCTAAAACGAGAAAAATATATCATGTACAAATCTAAAAATATACAAATTACGTTGAAAACCGACGTGAACCACGCCCTTAAGGGCCTCGCCTAACACGCGCCCAAAATGCGTTGCAGCGTATTCGTAAATACGTTTTTTTAAGAAACTATTCCACATATGCCTAATGTGTCTATGTACGAAAAGAAAATACACTGCAAACGATGACTGAAGAGTTGTTTCAAAGCATCACGTCGATTAGAAAAATAATTTCGGAGCTCCTCAAAATGGCTAAATACAGCTTCTCGAACCAGTTATATCTGAAAAACTACTCACGGGATTCGTGTGAAACTACTCTAGAAGCATGCAATGGACTTTGCTTTAAACTTTCCACCAATAAAAAGATGGGATCATCATTGAAAGTGTCAAGTCATCCGAGTGATCTACGATACCACTGCACGATGTTTCAAAGTCTTGCGCTAGAGGCGGTACCGCGCCAGATGAGCCAATCAACATCACCCTTGGCGCCGTGCCTCACTCACGCAAACACACGGCCAATAGGCGGGCGACTTAAGGGCGTTCATGTGGCAAAAATGCATAAGTTTGTATTTGCACGAAATGGTGTTCGTTTTATAGACGCCATTGTGACTAGACTACATTTTACACTTGTAAAATATTTTTTAGCTCTCAGAGTTTTCCCATAGCAGCATGCCAAAGTCTGAATTCGTAAGTTACGGGAAAATTGTAATAACATAAACCAAGTGTCTTACTCGAATGAAATAATTTACACTGAAATAAGATATTATGGGTAATATTATAAAATATTTAAAAACACACAACAGTCTTTTTTGTGTTTTTTAAAATATTGCCATAAATTAAGTAATTTGTGATCATTTTCAAATATTTTTTAAAAATACCAAGGAATCTCATTGAGTGTTTAGAAATATTTTAGCATATTGTCCAGAATATCACGTTCAGTGTAAATTATTTAATTCGATTAATGTACTTTGTTTTTGTTATTACTATGCTCCGTAACTTGCAGATTTTTGTCATGTCACTATGGGAATACGTTGGAAGGTGTCAGACTATGCGCCAATTGCTCGTTCGTTAGTAAATATTTTTCTGCATTGAAACGGTCTTATAAAAATTAATTTACTCCTATATCGTGTGAATTTGAATACTGGATTTTTAATGCTAATATACTTTTTGTGAAACTGCTTCAATTCCGAAAAACTTACCATCACGTTTTATGTAAAAATAAAAATGGCGCGTAATCTATTGATGCATTACACCGTTCAACGGATCACAATATTTGACGTTCGAGGCGCCGATACAGAGAAGCCATAAGGGCCAACAGTAGCATGCTCGATGGAGCCAAATCGCCTCTACACGCAGACTAATTATCTGGCGTTCAGTGTTTTCACTTAGGTAATTTTCTACTTGACCTTGGTCGAGAACCAGCAGCTACATTTGTTGGTAGTATGTAATGAAGGCCGCACTGAAAGAAAAATTTTGTAGGAAGGTTTCCCTGCACAATTATTTTGTAGTAACCACAAAATAGTTTTGTGGCAGCCACAATGTTTTAGTGGTGTGAACAAAACATTTATTTGGTGACCACAAAATACATTTTGCAAGGTAAGTACCTACAAAATATTTTGTAGCTGCCACAAAATATTTTTTTTCCGTGCGATGCAGACATCTTACGAATCTGGATTGGACTTGCAGAAGTCGTGCTACACTTTTTAAATTCATAATTATATTTGGAAGTGTGTGATCTTATATCAGCTAAGTGTACTGAGAAATGTGAGATAAACATAACATGTGCGTAGTCTGCGTGTTTGCTTACTGTACATTTAGTGAGTATGAATAAACATATCTGTATTAAGACGCCTTGGCCGTGTGTTTGTGTGAGCGAGGCTCATCGCTAGAGATGATGGTATACCGCGAAAATATTTTGTGCCAACATAGCCTTGAAAACACTGACACAACGTAGCTGTCTACAGACCAATAACATGCATCAAATATTATAATAGCGGTATTCTTATTGGCTCAGTCAAATAGGGCAGTAGCTCCACGTACAAGGAAAAGCCAGTACTCTTTTGATAAGCTGAACGCACGTTGAAGCCTAGCAAATAGTCAAGTTTTCCCGCGATAAACCATCATCTCTACTCATCGCCAAGGGCGATGTTGAACGACTCATCTGGTGCGGTATCGCCTCTACCGCGAGACACCGAAACGGGATGCAGTGGTATCGTAGAGTGAGTGAGAGATTTTGGTCAGCGCTTAACATCGAGGTATTGAGTGCTGGTGAGGGGTGACATGAGGTGAGTATGGAGCAGCGCCGGAATGAAGGGGCGGGGATACGGAAGATCCCCGAGAAAACCCGCTGAAGAACGGCATCGTCCGGCACGATTCCCACATGCGGAAATCCGGGGACCTACACCGCCGGGATGGTCTGATTATTCGGCCACCGTGGCCCCCCATAATGCACTGGAGTAATGGAGACTAAATTAATAAATAAATACAACATAGTCATAGTTGACACCAGTAATAAACCCGTATTATCTGTACTACCAAAAATTAATAATTTTAGTGAACTGTGGGATATCTTGATAAACTGTTTTGTGTTTGGAGTGGTTGAACATTCAGGTAGGACGGCATGTACACATCCCTATGTTTACGTGACCACTGCACTACAGCCGCATGTTCGGAAGATAAGTTGGGGCTAATCGCACACATCGCAATCCCTCGGCTCTCGTGACCTCCATATATTCCCCAGGGACGGTGGTTGTTTTAAGCTGACGGGCCTCATGATAATGCAAAATTTGCTGTAGGTTGCACAGTGCACAAGGGCGAGGGTCGCACAGTTACGTATAACGATGACTAATTGCAACCCTCCTCTCACGCCTTTTCCACCACTTATACCCTGGTTTATCAGCCCCACTGCATTACGTAAATAAATAATGACTTACTGGTGCACAATTCTGCTTCGAAATATGGGATAAGAGAAGCACGCAGAAGGTCAATGTGGCAAATGACTTGTAAACAACTAAACAATTACGAGTATCTTCCATTCACAGTAAATATTTCACATACATGTCATAAAAAAACCGTTCGTTAAAAAGAAATCCGTTCAATGGAAAGAGACGCGCGCCACAATCATTTGGTTATAACTAGAGGTACGTCAATTTCGCGGATTCATCTGGCAGCAAGCTAGACTTGTCAGTCCTATACACCCACTGGCCACAATCGATTATCTATTGGCTTATAACCGTACAAGCTGGTAGCAAGCGATAGAACTTCGCATTATTTCCTTGTTTACTACTGGCTTGCAGTAGTCAAACGCGTTTCGTAACAGCCGCCAGCGAGTCACAGACATGACAATGAAGTGTACATAATTGGCGTTCAACCTAACCTGGAAAGTATCTGCGAAATTTACGTACCTCTAGTTATGATATAGATGTATGCATTTTTTTTTGTTTTCCGAATTTCCAATACAATAAAATTAAATTAGTTATAAATATTAATATCACTAGGTAAAGAGGTCTTGAGAATTGTAAGCGGTCTACGTGAGGTGAGTTTGACGCAGCGGCGTATTTAAAAGTACAGAGGAAACAAGAAAACACCAAGATAAACCATCCGACACATTTCCAACACGCAAATTCAGGACTGACCACACTGGGACTTGAATCCGGATTGTCGTCATTGGAGGCGAGTGGCAGGTCTTTTTCACGTACTTTTACGTAATCAGTGTGAATTTACAAGGACAGTAAATAATTCAAAATTTTAGTAAACCAAAACGATAGAATATAATAACTAACAATTAGTGCTGCTGCATATACGAATTCGTCAACATTCGTTAGGTCCATTATATAATGATGTGTAACGGTAGTTTAGTCTTAGATTGTGTAATAGAGTGCACATTTAATCAGACTGCCGCGAAGAGTGCTCAGCTCTGTTAATAAATTGATATGCAAGGTGATAAGGCAGAAAAAATTATTTAATCAACGCAGGTAAAAGCTTGCCAGATAATATTAAAATATAATTAAGGTAGCCGTCTAGGTGGACACAATTTGAGGAGCAAACTTTCAAAACCAGACATGTTCACCTTATCGAGCTGTAGAAAAATGTGATTAATCATAATATTTTATAGCACTAACTGAGAATACCTATTCCAATAAGACGTGTTTTTTTATGGAGCCTGAGTTCATACTCGTATGTAACACATCTTGTTTAGCCTATTTATAAAGGGCATTTTACTCATTTTCGGGATTTTGGACATGTCTGGTTTTGAATGTTTGCTCCTTATTTGCGCGATCGAGGCCTAGAGATGCGGGAGCGGTAAGGATGTTCAAGTGTGTTAAATCATAATATTATATTTTTAATGAAATATTTTTAGTTTTGTAGACGATACTTGTGAGTACATTTTACTGTTACAAAACAATTTTAGCCCTCATAATTTTCTCATAACGGGGCGTCAAAGTCAAAATTTGCTTGTTACGCTGCCACGCAAATAGTGAAAACCAACTGACCTACTTAAACAAAGTAACTCACTGTGAACTTACATCCCATGAGCTATGCAATAAAATATGAAAAAAACCTACAACGCAATATTTTGAATTTAAAAAAAATCGCAAAAGTACAGAAAAAAGTTGCAAATTCACTTTTTTTTTAATACAAAAACAGTTCGCGGGATTATTCAAATGTTTTATTACATAGCCCAGGGCATGTTATTTCACGTACGTAAGTCGATTGGTTTTCGCTATTTACGTGGCAGTATAACAAGCAAATTTAGACTTTGACGCACCGCTATGAGAAAACTATGAGAGCTAAAATTGTTTC
This sequence comes from Medauroidea extradentata, assembly GCA_003012365.1. Lineage (NCBI taxonomy): Eukaryota > Metazoa > Arthropoda > Insecta > Phasmatodea > Phasmatidae > Medauroidea > Medauroidea extradentata. Next base: position 35,861 of record PNEQ01045889.1, read on the forward strand.
ATAAGAGTAAAATGTACTCACAAGTATCATCTAGAAAACTAGCAATATTTCATATAAATATAAAATTATGACTTTATCGCACTTGAACACCTTTAAGGACGAGACAGTGGGGGCTTCATGCTTCACCCTAGCCTCTAGGCGCAAGTCTGCAGACCGACAGCTCACCTTTATGAAACTTTCTGTAGTGATCCTAAAGTATAAAATATCAGGTTGTACTGTATGCACACGTACCTTTCAACAAGAGTCTGCGGCAACATTTTCATACTTTAAAAGTACTGTATCACAAAAACATCACCCATTTTCGCGATATTCAGGACCGTCAACACAAACTTTACAGACAAATAAAGGAGAAGCTGAAATGGGTACACATTCGTGTGTAATGTTCATTGATTGATATTTCTAGACAGACGTCAAGCCTATTATTTTTCGAAAAATCTTGTAAAGTTCGAAGCTCTCAACGCCGTGCCTTTCGGCGGCTTTGTCAAACGGCCACCTTATCTACGATTAATATATGTATGCGTTCAGTAATTAAAATAAACGTATTCGTACTGTATTTTAACTATTTTTACATGTTAGGACATATAATATCTTTTTTTGTGCAGGGTAACTAATATTTGACAGAGAGAAAATATTGAATGATTTGCTTTATTGCACTGAAGTTACCATTAAGCGATATAATATACGTAACGGAAAATGCCTAGAATAAACTTTTCACTTACACAAATTCCTAACTGAAATATTGTTTTAAAACAATATATGTCTTTATAGCAATCAGAATCCGCAATTTACAACTTGGTAGAATAATAGCTACATGCAATTACTAACGATAGGTCTAACTGTTACATTGATTAGACGAAAGTTGAAGACAATTAGCTTAAATCATGTTCGCTCGTTATCCGAGAAATGTAATATTTTGATCGTGCAGTAGCATATAAATGTGCTTTGAACAGTAAATAATGACTACATTTATGTAAGAGCACACGCAAAGTATTCAGACCGCAAAAACTTGCTAAACTTATGTTACTGTTAACTAACTCGGTCAATTTCCTATTGTTGCACTATTCATGGAAAAATTACGATGGGAAGTGACACATATGTTTTTGAAAAGAAATTATTTGTAATAATTTAGAGGAGTTTCCTTTTTTCAAATAACGACGTTACGGTCCTGCCAATGTCCCATTCTGCACTGGCAAGCGACTGTACCGGGCGTAGTATTTACGCTGCCCTCCACCAATCAACTTAACACTACTCTTCCGTCGCAGCAACAAATCATTTCAAGAGGTCCGAGTGATTCGATGAAGAGGTTTCGAGGGCAGTCTTCAGAAAATTTCTGTAATTGGATGACGCAGTCTTGTTGACAAAAAAAGACCCCTTCTTTCTGAGTCTCTTGCCTCCGAATCCAACTCCGGGTCCAGCCCGGAACTAGAGAAAACTCGCTAGAGCCACGCTGAAACGAAGGCTGAAGGGAAAAAGAACTTTTGATAAATCGTTTCCGCTCTCTCGGATCAGTGGCTTTCCTCTTCGAGTAGAGTTAATGGCAAGATTTTTCGTAGCTTACCTTATACGCAAGCAAAAGTACTGCAGACGTTTTATTTATTGCGTATTATCGCCTCCGCATTGCTTAATCATGCTAATTAATAACCACATTTAACCCTACGTTGAATTTTATACCACATTATCTCATGAATTCACACCAGGTGCCATCATACGATATATTTTTGCATCATATTACCTTAAAAATGTACTAAATTAATTTGGCCAAATGCACTGCGATGCCTTAATGATGTCATAACCCACGAACATTTCGCCTTTCAGTTTATTTTATGTCTTAAATTTCTTTAAAAGTTTTGTACCTAACATATTCTATATTTTATAGAATCCAAATTTCCAACCGCCGAGAACAGGTTTTAGTGACAATGTTAACGCGAATCACAAAATAATAGAATTCCATAGACAAATGTCAAGATATTGAATATCAATACGCTCAGCATTACCACAAAAAAACTGATAAGTTAGTAAATATAGTATCGGTAAACCAATTATTCCTGTCTCTTGTTGGATGTGTAGATCACTGAAAAATAGCTAAATATTGTTTGTTATTTACTTAATTTAATTTCAAACTTAAGGGTAAAGTATTAAGTGGTCGCTTGAATGTATATTTAGTGTCTATAAAGGGAATGTTCTATTCTATAAATACATATCACAGAATTTAAGTCAATAAATACATATTTTTATAACTTGAAAAATGCATAGCACAAATAATACTCGTGTATCTACGGTACTTTTTAATACGGCATGTGTGGTATTTCTGTAAATTGTCTGTCAATTAAATTTGTCAAAATATTTAACTTTGCTACACTGTAAACGTTTTTTCTTAACTCTCCCGGGATGGACGTTACTAAGCAAGGATTTTGTGATATAGATTCTGTTGTTACAAACGCATGATAACGAAACCATACTACACAAATATAATTACACTAAATGTTTACGATACGGGCATATGTGCACAGTGATGAGATGTATTCTCATTGTAATTATATGTTTATAGACCAGTGCGTGTATTGACTAAGCGGATGAAAATTAGTCGTAAGTAAAGCTATTTCTTTCAACCTTTATGTAGCAAACATGAAGTTTCATTGCTTCTAGTTTTCGAGATTTATCTTTTAAAATAAAAAATAAAAAATATTCTGTGTAGAAGTTCGGACGGGCTTCCATACTCATGCTAAATTTTTGTTTTTTTACTAGTAAAGACATCCATGGTGGAATTAATAACCGTATTTACTTTCATTTTACTGCTATTTTTAATGCCACAGAAAGGATAAAGGCTTTGGTAAGGGAACATAGGAAACTTGAAAGGAACCCGCGATGGCCTGCATTGAGGATCCGGCCAATAGCATTTAACGTGAGGGGTATTGAAAAACACTGAAAAACTATAATTAAGATACCGTAACGGGAATCGAGCACTGATCCTTCCGAATGCGAGTCTTGTATCTCACTACAGTACTAGGACACCGCGTATCAAGGGAACAGCTTGGTGCGGAAATGAATGGGAACTGCGCCTTCCTTGAGATGGGAACAGATATCTAACGTTGTATCAGAATTTTAAGTACATACTAAGCTTACTAGCACCTGGTACATACGTATTGAGACTTGGACAGGACTGGTCAGCACTTTCCGTAATATCTACGTATAGGCTGTTCAATATAAATTGGGAACTCCCCAACATGTATAATAACCGTAAACTGTGTTTTATTAGGGCCAAACGTGATAAGTTTTCAGCGTGGTAAAATCTTTACATTGGTTTTCAGTTCTATGATAGTTTTCCCACTGAAAATAGTAAAGATGAATTCAAATCAACTGAAAGAAATATTTAAACAGTGCTCACTTTATCATGAAGAGTGTATAGCAAGGTGAAATCGGCAGACTGTGATTTTACTATGCCAGTTACGGCACGTTTACGAAACACTGGTGGATGTGACACTAGTGGCTGGCTGTGGGTATACCTAGTGCTGAGGGTAGAGAAGTAAGCTTTCCACCTCAAATCCAGCAGTGGCCACGCACCAGTAAACCATTTGTTAACCAGCAATGGCATCCGATTGTTTTTTTTTTGTGTGTGTATGGTCTGAGACCTATGGGTAGGGAACCTGTTTATTCGCGAAAATAATTTTTCCCCAGTTTTTTTCAGTGCCGTACGTGTAAATATGCCATTCTGCTTCATGGTTATTGGCAGCGTGTCTGTTTGGAGAGACGTATCTCATTTGACTGAGCCAACTACAAAAACTTTCCTGCAACACCACACGTCTGTGATTTGCCGGTAGAATCTCAAGGATAGCGACAGTTAAAATATCCAATCTCTGACCACCAAGCAGAACTGTAGATGTGCACGTAAGGCACGGAAACAAAGTGAGGCAAAATTCTTTTCGCGAAAAACTTGTGTCCCTACCTATGGGCCGGCATATTGGTAATGGCCAGCGTGCCGCACACTAGCAATGATTGTAGGTTATGTTAGCTGGTTTACTACCGCCACTGCTTGATAGCTGCCAGCTATGATTTGCTGCTACTGAACTGCACAGCTATAATTAACGGAAGTGTAACATTTGGAATGCTATTTGCGACACTTTGGTGGAACTTGGATATCTGTGGAAATATGGATGAATGCTGACACATAGGAGATGACCCACATGCTGCACTCCAGCAATGGTAATGAATGTTGGTTATGTATGGTCCAATTTTCTTTTCGTGATTTCGTGAGCAAGAATTTATATTTACCGCCTAAGCCGAATTTTTCACTAGTACTCCCATGTAGTAACACACAGTCGCCATCTATGGTTTTACTGATGGCACATCTGCGATGCTGAAACAAGTTCGCATTCCAATTGAATTTGAGTTACTTGGAAAGCACGCTCGTGAGACTTGCTGCAAGCAAGATGTAAGCTTGAATTTTAATTAATTTTGTTTTATTAAAATCCTGTTCACGACATTTCCAGTGAAAGTTCATTCAACTTGTTCGAAGTGGCTTTATTCATTAACTTAGTTCTCGTATGTAAACGAACAAGCATATTGCAAAGTTATATTTTACATGATACTGAAAAGAAATCTTCTATTTTTCTGTTCTATTCTGCAATGTTATCTGGAAATTAGGAATACACAAAAAACTTGTATAAATAATCTCACACTAGCCATGCTCCTGTGTTCACCGAGGTCTTGGGACTAGTATGCTTGCCTATTAATTTAAGGATCGTACATTCGAATAATAACCCTTTAGATTAGGAGCTGATAAATAAACAGTAACAAGAAGTGGAAAACTTAATAAGCATAAAATTACAAGAAAAAAATTAAAAACTAAACTAGTACATTTATGGCATGCATTTAGTACACTTAAGTGTACAGCCTCTATGTACTGTACTGACAATTCGAACAATGCTAGTATATATTTCGTGACGTCATTGGAGGTGCCGCGCGGTCAGACCATTCGCCTCCCACCAAGGCGGTCCGAGTTCGATTCCCGGTGGGATTGGTCCTCGGATTTTCGCTTGTGAAAATCGTGCCGTACGCTACCGCTGGTCGGAGGATTTCCTCGAAGATCTCCCATTTCCTCCGCCCCTTAATTCTGGCGCTGCTCCATACTCACCTCATGTCACCCCTCACCAGCGCTGAAGTCCTCGATGCTAAGCGCTTACCAAACTCCCTCACTCTGTCACAGAAGTACGGATTAGTATATGCTTGAAGAGTGTTCACTTGTAACGTAATACGAATGCAATTCCTCAGCAGACACCGCGTTGAGAAGTTTTCGAACAGTCTTGTAACGGTCGAAGCTCTGTACACCCCTCGACAGCCTGGGCAGACGGCCACCTTAAGGCCGCCGCCTACTCTACGCTTCAAATGCGTTGCAGCGTGTTGTGTTCGTAAACAGGTTTTTTTCTACGAAAATATTCCACGTGCGCCCATTGTGCCAACGAACGAAAAGAAAACAAACTTCAGACAAGGTCGGAACCTCATTAACACCACGCTCTTTAAAAACACTGTTTCTAAGCCCTCCAACACGGCTAAAAAACGGCCTTTCCAGACTTCCGTACTTCAAAATGTACTAACCGGATGTATGTGAAACTCGGACTGCGACCTGCACTGAACTTAGTTGCAGACTTTCCACTAATAAAATTATATGGTCACCGCTAATGTGCCATAGTAAAAACCGTTCGACGGGAAGCTTGCACGCTAGTTCAGAGCTTGGCTCGTTGAGGCGACGCGGCATTTGATGCGCGCCTCAAGGTCGACCTTACTGCTCTGTCGCTTATGAGCCTCTCAAGCGCGGTAGGCGGCTCACTTAAGGAGGTAGTTTCTAAGATTTATAGGTATTATGTTTGCTTAGTTGTAGAGAAATTTCATCACTTTATTTTGGAATTCAGAGCCAGTAGTTACGCAAAGCATTAGTTAACAGAACTTTTTAAGATGATGCAAGTTGACTCATCTATCTTTAGTAATGGAGACAGAAATCAGTAAATAATTAGTCTATCTCAAATTACGTTTGCACAGATCAAAACAGTATAAATGCGTGAACAATTCAAGAGCATGGGGGATAACAATGGTAACCCACAATTTATCACAACTCAGTTTTTCTCAGATAAACATGTTGAAAAAGGAGAATCTTAAGTTAAATAAACATCAGTTAATGTATTATTTTCTGTTTTTGTTTACGTTACTGTCTACAATTATCAGTTAAGAGTTTACCATTGTATTTCTGCATATCTTCTACACATTTACAAATGAGGGTTACCATTTTTTTACATATGTTCTTCAAATATGATCTTCACATAACTGTTAGCAAATTCTTTACTTCATATTTGCTATCTTTTAAGTAACTTACATAGCATCTGTGTCATGCAGAAATGTAGTTAAAATTCGATTTAAGGAGACTTCTTCCTTAACTCATGATCGTCCGCGACAGGGATGATGGGAGGGGGGTGGCAGCCGAAAGCGCGGAACCACGCATGCTTGCAAGCATCATGGGTAAGGGGAGAGGAGGAGCTGATTTACGCTAGCCGCGACCACAGCTGTGACCGCCACCCATGTCGCTGGTCACAACTCAAGTTCGCCCTGGGTCACAGCACAGGGCTGTCCACGCGCGCCACCAACAACACAGCCTTGCCAACTGTCTCTGTGGAAACTGAAACAGAATGCTTTCCTACTGTCGCTATTAATTATTGTTTCACAAGCGTCGATATTGTACACTGTTAAAACTTCCTAAATTGTAAGGCAAGTTTTTTCACCCATACGCAGAATAAGATTAGCGTAGTCACGAGTTGTATTTTGAAATGGGGAGGGCGGCTTATATTGGCAATTTATAAAGGAATGCCGATTCTCGTTACTAAAGTGTGCACGGGGTCTTCCTCGTGAATATTTGGATATCTAGTTGAAAAATAGTGATATTTTAACAGCTTTCGTAACAAAACATTGAATATTCTATTGGTAAAAATATTTTAATTTTTTCTAGTTTTTTGGTTAAAGGGAGGGGAACCATCCCCTGGCTTCGCCACTGTTACACAGTCACCATTATTTGGTACTTGCCATACTTCAATTATTTAGTCAGGAACTCCTAAGCTTTGTTATTACACAAGTCTTTAAACATCAGCATACATTTGGCTGTTTCCTAAAAATTTGTAGGATTTAAAATGGTAAACATATGCAAAAATTTTACAACACATACAACGTAATCACCCTCGTAATTGTCAAAATCAACTGAAGCTATAGGAAAATGTATAATATATCCTTACTATCTGGCTGGTTAAGGTCGCTGTCCCATTAAAATTCATTTAATTATGTTTGTGTCAACCATCGTTTATGAAATCTAAATTACCGGAACTGGAGGTCAGTCATTTTGTGACGTGTTTGACAAAAGTTCGTTTGAAAAATTTAATATCATCAACAACTAAAAATTGTACAAATATTTAGTTTTTTTCAGTATTAAAAAAAATAAATGCAAAACATTTATCCCTATTAAATCTCAAAAGTGTCTTCAAGTAGCTCATAGAGTTGTTTTGTTCCTGCAAGTTAATTAATATTTTAATTTTGACTAAACCGCAACGGCCATTTTGTAGCTTTTATGAGTGATTATACCCAGGTAGAGGGCCTTTTTTTTTATTTGGTGAAATTACATACTATAAGATTCGATAAACTTGAACAGTGTTTGGCACAAATTCAAAATAATGACATTTTACAGGACAAACGACCATAACTACAGGGCAAATGTTATTTAATCGTTTAATAATATATTTGTTGCGAAACTGTCGAACATGCGTTTACTCGAGTCACCGATACACAAAGCGGGAACACATTTTAGGGGAAGATTGTCGATTGTTTTCACAACACGCATTAGAAAGAGTTTACCGAGCCCTCATGCATAGCTGAAAAAGACTAATTCAACCAGTTAATGTGACGGTAGTTATCAGCCATTTGTGAGTGATTATGGATAAGAACGTGTCCAGAGGTTAACTGGGCCGTTTTCTCCCACTACCACCGGCGAAAGAAGTGCCGCGGAAGGATACACTTGCGCCACATTCCGTTGCTGCTGGTGAGCACTGACTTCACTGATTGTCTGGCAGTGTTCGTCAGGATTAAGAGAACCTCATCTGCAATCAGTAATAAGTTCACCACTGTGAATGATTTACGAGTTTCGAAACGTTTGGCGGTGATGGACATGTAAATAAAAGAAAACTCACGCGCGATTATGAATTCAACTAGGAGAAACAGATTCCTAACGTGTCTAAACATTACTATCTAATATTTCACTTAATAATCCACTTATATCTACTCATATGAGAAAAAATATCACTTAATTTCAATGCAATTTTTCAATGAGCTGGGAGAGGAGTCGGCCATGGCCTTTGTTGAGGAACCATCCCACCATTCGCCTGGAGTGATTTCGGGAAACCATGGAAAATTGAAGTCAGGATGGCCGGAGCCAGGGATCGAACCCAAGTCCCCCGAATGCGGGTCCAACGTGTTAAACTGATAACCTCATATTAACGAAAATATGTCAGAGCTTTCAAAGTAAACCATAACACAAAATCGCGTCGTGGGCAATCACTGTACGACAACGTTCGGGGCCGCAGTGGCCGTATGGTTAGACCATTCGCCTCCCACCATGCGATCCGGGTTCGATTCCCGGCGGGGTCGGGCCTCGGATTTTCGCATGTGGGAATCGTGCCGGACGATGCCGCTGGTCGGCGCGTTTTCTCGGGGATGTCCCGTTTCCCCCGCCTCTTAATTCCGGTGCTGCTTCATACTCACCTCATGTCACTCCTCACCAGCGCTAAATACCTAGATGTTAAGCGCTGATCAATATATCTCTCTCCCACTCACTCACGGCAACGTTCTAAATTTGTCGACTTGAATGTTGACTCATTTTTGCATAATTCTGTCCGTTTGAGCTAATACACTTAAAATGTGGAAGGACTCGACCTCTGGTCCATGTAATCAATAGCATCCCCCATCTCCACAACCCGCACGAGCTCGAAAATGCACCTGTGAATGGGATCAGCTGGCTTGTCTTGTTACAGCTCGCCCTCACCCTTCATCATTGAGAGAATCACCCCAGCGGCGGGGTCGTTGCAAGGGTAATGAAGTGTGAGCCGTCAGAGGCTTTGTCCACTTCACCAACGCCGCTACCGCCTTCATAGCACCCTTCTCCTGTCCTACTATACATTCTGGTGTTGTGCATGTGTCTCTCTTCAGCTATAGAAGCACCCATCACTGCCCGCACTTTCCTCTATATTCACTAGCCAGCAGCAAAAGCGTTCAAATACAGCGTGTCGCAATATTGCATGTCTTATACTTCGGAGGAACAGTCATCACATTCTCACATGTATCCAGGTCCGAAAATGCCCAATTTCTGCACTACAGTTCACAGCAGGCCTACACCATTTTATAATGCATAGCGTGCGTGATGGTATTGCAACTATTATTAGCAACTTCTTAACAGACGATGTGAACTTTGAATGATACTTACAGTGGGGGTCTATGACATCTCATGTGTTTGTTGGATATACGCTGGAGTTTCAAGTTCCTCAGATACTTCGTGTGCCTGAACACGGGAACAGATACCAGTATCTGAAACGTCGTATCTGTTGTTGTCTAAGAGAGCCTAGCATTATCGTCAGTGTTATATTCGTTGTGTTTTCTTGTGTACAACCATTATTTCCGTTGCTGTGTTAATTTTTTATGTCCTCGGTGTCTTTGTCAATCATTGTCGGTTCTCGCATGCATCTTGTTTGGTCTTTGTTTGATATTTCATTGTCTTTTTTTATTTATGTTATTTATGGACTGTATTCCTATTTCGGAATTATTTGTACGATTGTTAACTAAAACATTTATGCGTTCTTTGGCTCTGTTTTATCTTGCTAAGTGTAAGAGAAGGCTAAATGTGTCTTAACTTCGCCATTTAAATAAAGGCATTAAATAAATAATAACTATATATATATATATATATATATATATATATATATATATATATATATATATATATATATATAGTACTAGCTGTCCTTTTGCGGCTTCGCCCGCGTGTATTATAGAAAATAGTAAAAAATAGTAACTAACTCCTAATTACGTATTATTTGATGGTGTAACTATATTATCTGTATATATTTAAAACAACAAATACAAACTGCTTTATCCGGTCCACTTTTCGCTGAGCGTACTTTAATTGCAGAACATCTTTGTTTTTAATTCATCTTTATTTCTGCCCGGCTGTGGCTTTGCCCGCGTGAAATTATGTAATGTAAAGAGTAACTCTGGATAAAATATGTGATGAAGGCATTTAAACAGCTAGCGTACTCAATAACAGTGAACTATTAATTGTCTTAGCTCAGTGTAAAGAGCGCGCGCAATATGCTCGCATGATATCATACTAATTCCCATCGCAAAGTCTTGCACGGGATACGAACCCGTAACCCCACCCCTCCCACACCACAAACTTTATACAATACCTGAGTGAATGCTTAAAGGCAGTCCGTATAATTCTTTCGTATGAACAGGCTACAGTCCAAAGGTTTTATTTATGAATAGATTGGCAAAAAAAAAAAAAAAAAACCACTGCTGAATTATTTTTCCATGATCACTCTCTTTTTTCGGGAGATTGTAACATTTTACTGTTTTTCACATCCTTCATTTTCGAATTTCATAAAGTCCTGAATTTTATTTGTAGATATTTACATAACCTTCAGTCATATCAAAAAATCAACGCGATATCTCAACGGGTATAAGCGGTGCAGATTATTATTTTAAAACGCATTACATTTTTTAAATAGTTTTCAAGGACGAATTTCGAAAAAACCTTAAAAATACTTTTTTGATAATTAGGTAAGATTTATTTTAAAGCAAAAACCATTTCAATATTTCCACTGGTTTAGGAAAAAAGTGGGATTAGTTAAAACAGGTTTTATTTTTTTAAGAGTTTTCAAGGACGAATTTCGAAAAATTCTAAAAATACTTTTTAGATATTTACTTAAGCAACATTAAAAAATATCACCTCCCTATCTGAAATTGTTTAGGAGAAATCGCGGATTAATGGAAAACAAATTTTACGGATTTTCACGCCTTAATTTTCGAATTTCGCAAAATCGAACATTTCGAAAATATGCATTTGTTTGGGAAATATTTTGAAGTTAAAAAAATTATGATAGCTTTCCCGGTTAATGAGATATCAGGGATTCTTTGAAAACACATTTCACCCATTTTAACCCCCTAAATTATCGAATTTAGAAAAATCCATTCTTAATGGGTGCCTGCGGGGCAAGGGGAAGCTTCCCTAAAATGTAATGGTTCTTGGTCCAGCGGTTTGGGCTATGCGTTGATGAATGTGTGAGTGTGAGTGTCAGGACTCAGCTACATTTTCTGTTAGCTACATACATGTTACAAAACACTTGTCTGTCATTCCTGACGAGTCGTATTTAATTGAATTGTTGACATTGTTCGACGTAGCATTCCTATCCATTATCCAGCCCGGACTCCATGCATAGTAAGTCATCATTAGAGACCTGAAAATTTCGCGTTTACTTTTACGCGCAAGCTGGAATTCAAGCAACTGTATATGTCTGTGTCACGTTCACAATTGGCGTTGACTTACTCGACACTTCCTGGAAGTAACCGAGCCAATAATATAACTGTAGCTGAGTACAGGCCCGTTTCACAGTGTCAGCGAGCAGCTAATAACCAGCTGCATGTCTGCACGATAACACATATATTCTTGGAGGCTAGTCTACAGCTCACTGAAACCGCGAGTGTTTCCGGTCTCTAGTCATGAGACCTGCAGTAACGGTGCGTTTTCGGACCTATGTTAACGAGGCAGTTTTTATTCCTCGAGATGTAAGTAATGTTCCTCGAGAATATTGATCAGTAGGGCCCGGAAAATGTCGTGGATTCAATGAGCTGCAGGCTAGAACCCATTGGCCTATGCACATTCAAGTCCCGTGCATTCGTTCATTCTACGCTGTTCCGCTGAGAAGCAGCTAGTGGACAAATGGTCGGGGAGTGAGTATGCCCAGAACAATACATTCTAACATCTAGGTCATTGAATACCCGAAATTTTCCGGGCTAATCAGCAATTTGGCAACTACCTGTATATTTGCAAGCTTCTCAGTACAGCACGCCCGACTGGTATGCGTGGACGTGCGTAGAATTATTTTTGGAGTGTGTTTTCGGAAAATGTTTTTGGACAGTGTTTTGGACCGTCATCTTGCCAACAACATTCAGGGCTTTGCCTAACTAGTTCGCAGTCGCAACGCTAGAATGTGGAATCAGTGTTAAAATAAACTAGTTCCTACCGGATCAAAATTAAGATGACTTTCAAACAAAACAACATGTACGCAACATTTCTTAGAAAATTACTGTTGTAAATAAGATTTCACAAAAAAAAATTAAAGCAAAGTCACAGTAACACAGCCACAAGTCAGATGTAGCTATTTACAAGGAGAAAAAAAAATTGTGGTTTGAACACTTTTAATAAGGTTTAACCAACAGTTAACTTTCAAAACTTGCGTAACGTGCTTGGCCTAGATTTAAAAAAAAAAATACCTTTTCTCAAGAAGAAACTTAAACATTACCAGGACCATGTTCGAACTTGTCAAATTATTGAAGAAAAAAAATTATGACTCATAGGTATGCCTAAATCAATTTGTTATTACTAATCTATAAATTTTCGAGGAATTTAGAAGTGCGGAAGAGGTAAGGATGACACAACACGTACATTACACCATGTATGATACATAATTCAGCGTTAAAAGCGTTAGTTACACATTGTAGATTTCCCGGAGCCTATTTGCAAAAATAGAAAACAGTAGCCTTAGACAATACGTTTTACCAACTTTCTGAGTAAAATATTTATTCTATTAACTTAGCCTACTTCCGAAGAACAGTCGCTAACGCCGAAATTTCGTACACTTAATATCTGCGCTACAGATTGCGCTTAAAGGTTATGGAAAGGTACGCTGTCGAGCGAATGACTGGAAAACTTAATCGTCAATAAAATATAAACTACTCATCATAATTCTACGGGATTTTTCGCGGAGCAGATACTCTATTAGCGGACATTTATTTATATAGCACTGGGCGGTAGTACGTCTTGCTTTCGAGTAAAAAAAAAAATAAATAAACGCAGCATTTAGAAAAAATAAGGGCTTTAAACCACAACATTCACGAAAATAGAAAACTTTAATTTTTATAATTTTAAGAACGATAATATCAGGACTCCGTAGTAACCGAATTTCAAAAAATATTCACCTTTTGATTTTAAAATAGTTTTACTAACCGAAAACCTCTGCGCGAGTGATTTACGGATGTTATTATAGAGTCCTGGGTATTATCGTATTAGAAATTATAAAAATTATAGTTTTTAATTTTTATGGATCAATGCCTTATTTTTGTAAATACGGTTTATATTGTTTACTCGAAAGCAAATCATACTACCTCCCAGTGCCATTCAATAAACGCCCGCTAATAGAATAGCTAATCCGCCAAAAATAAATCAAATTATAATGAGTAGAATTTATTAATGATTGAGTATTCCAGTCCTTCACTCGACAATTTACCTTTCCATACCCCTGAAAAATGCATCATTCTGGGCGAATGTTCGCTCACAAAGTTGGTGAATATGCCTATAATTTTAAACACATTTTACACGGCGCAAGTTACATGCACAACATGTGTTGAAAGCTGTTCATTATTGCATTTAATCACTTCGGATAATTTCTCATGCTAAGCGGAACTCGTACGAGATCAGGGGGCTGATTAAATATCGCCACCTGCTATTTGCACAGACGCAGCGCAACGAAAGTGCATATCAAGTTAGAGAACCTACTTTTCTTAAATACAGAATACAAGGCCCGTTAAAGCTGCGCAGAACTAATTATTCTATCGGTCTGTTTAAGCTGTGACCAATTGATCACCAAACAGAGATGTGAATGCGAAACGTGTTCTTGAAAGTCACACAAGAAGACATTGTCCAATTTTACAATACGTAGTGGATGCATGTAAGAAGAAAAAACACAGATGATCAGACAAATACTACAACAACAATTATTTTTGGATAGCATGTGTTTATTTTAATATTGTGCAAAGAAGTACAGAATTGCTAACACACCTGCAGAAATCGTGTTGTCAGCTTACACAGTAGACTTCACTGACCTATATATACCAGAACACCCGTTGCTATTTCACTGGCTGCTAGCCTTTGTGCGATGTAATTCAGTCGTGCCACTTTAAATCTACTTTTACTATACCGATGCGTTCTTCAGGTGGCCCGAGAAACTGCCGGCAAATGTGTAATGTCATTCGAACGTACAACAGCATGGAGTTTAGTTTGTTGCCAGAAATTAAAGCAAATTATACAGGACTCTTGACACTGAATATAAGCCTCATCATTCTGCAAAACAAAGGAGACAAATATTTTCGAACTGCGTGATTGAATTATGCGTCTTGTTAAGTGCTGCTTATGGAACGGGTACTACGTTGTTTGACAATTGACCTTTTCAGCACAGAGATGAGAGAAAAATACAGATGGACCCTTAAGAACGATAATATCAGGACTCTATAATAACCGAATTTCCAAAATATTAACCTTTTGATTTTAAAATAATTTTACTAACCGAAAACCTCTGCGCGAGTGATTTACGGGTCTCAGTTTAAAGAGTACACTGTTCAGAGAATACTCTTTCGCATAACGCCAAGAGAAAGCTCATGTTGGCTCTCTGGTGATCTTGCTCCTTTCAGTTGGGACGATGCTCTCTCGTATTTATAAACAGGCGATGCAAAGGTTACAAGTGAGTAAATTTTATTAAATTTAAGATATAAACATATTAAATACATTTGTGGGCGAATCAGGTAACAATTTTTAAACTTACCAGCTATGTTAACTGAATTTCTCGCCTTAGGTAACTGTTCATTGGAAATAATTATTAATTTATAAATATTGAAATATTTGCAACATATGACACACGTTTCTACAAACCATAGTTGTGATCAAGATGGCGTGTGCCTGAGAGAACGAGAGAGTGAGAGCGAGTATACAACATCGTTCTCTCGCTCTTTCGTACGCTCGGCGAATAATTGAGACAGACACAGAGTGCTCTCTCTGACGTAGTTGTGACGCATTTGCGAGAGCGAAAGCACGAAAGAGCACTCTTTGGGTGAATTGAGGCCGTGTCCCAATTTAAAGAGTACTCTCTGGAGAGAGTACGCTTTCGCATCACTACGAGAGAGAGAGCTCTCTGGCACTCTCGCTCCCTCTAATTGGGAGGATGCACTCTCGAGTTTGTAAACAAATGATGCAAAGATAACAAGTACGTAAATTGTATTAATATAAGTTATAAACACATAAAATATATATGTAGGCAATACAAATAACAATTTTTAACTTACCAACGTAGTGTTTTAAGCAGTGAATAACTGTTTATAGGCGATGTCGTACTTTTGTATTTTGTGTAATTAAACGTATATTAGGACAGAAAATGTTTATACAACTTCTCGCCATAAATAATTGTTCATTGGAAATAATTATTTATGTGTAGATATTGAAATATTTGCAATACGTGACACACATTTATTCAATAACCTCAAACCAAAGTTGTAATCAAGATGGTATGCGCCAGAGAGAACGAGAGAGTGCAGCGAGTGAACAGTTTCGTTCTCTCGCTGTACTCTCCCTTTCGCACTCTCGCCAACAAATTGAAACGACCAGAGAGCACTCTCTCTGACGTCGTGGTCGTGAGAGACAATACGAGAGAACACACTACGTGAATTGAGGCCGGGTGTCAAATAAATGGTGTGTACACACTCACTCCACACTCTCACTCTCGCCCACTCTGGATCACTCTTCAATCAAAATGAGACAGCCACCTCTGATGCACCCTCGAAGCTCTGCAAACTAGCGTAAAAACGGAAAGGAATAGATGTATTATAATACACTTATAAAATAATATTTACTTACATGAAAAACTAGCCATTCCCTTGACACTTAAAAAACTACGCGTCGTGTTTCTCTCGATTTTGAATGAAAACTAAGATGTCTTCCCGCAGAGTGGGCGAGAGGGTGCAGCGAGGGAGCATCGTCGCTCACTCTGGTTCACCCTCTCTCTTTCGCCCAGTCTCCCTCGAATTTGAGACAGCACTCTGTGACGTCAAGAGGGTGCGAGAGAGTGCTTTCTGGGTTATTTGAGAGACAGCCTGAGACACGGCCTTGGTTTTACCACGTAACAGTATGGCAGCTTGCTATAAGCTGTTCCTACTGGTGTATAGAGAAACGAGGTTATGGTTGGCCAACTCACGCCATTCTATAAACACGTTGCTATGGTATCCAACAACATTTTTCACGCATCAGTACGGTGGATGGTCCCCTTCCAATTCCGTCTGACGGCCTCACACCTCTCGCCCAAGAACATACGCCATGTTCCATCTGAATGTATTTTTAATCTATATTTCTGCATGGTTTTCTCGTTGTGTTGTCATATGCCGTTGTTGCTCTGTAGGCCGAGGGCAAACCCTACAGACGCGCGGAGCAGGTTTACAAGCTCTCCCTGTATAAAGTTTTCTTTACCCCGGCTCGTGTAAAATATTAGTGATTCCAGCAAACTTACAAGGACATTCTCTACGCCAGCCAACCCCCTCACATCCTCCCACCCGCCCCCCTTCAATGCTCCAGCGTTTCTCACGGCAACCCTCGGCCTCTCTTTCATTTCACCGAGGCCGCATTTTGCTCCTACAAGGTGTGGCACGTTCCCTTCGTCGACCGATACGCAGGGGTGAACAAATTTGTGGGTGCTTGAGAGAGAATGGTAGATAAATAAACGCCGAAAGCAGCAATTGAAATCTACACTTTTTTGAAAGCCAGTCTGGAAAAACTACAAAACAACAGTCGCAGAAAATATTTGCCAACTTTATGAGCAAACAATTACATAGGTTCTTAATACGTGAGCCGAATTTCAAATTGTTCGGACATATGAACGAGTGTTAAATTTAATTGAAATGACTCTTTAGATTCATACGTCCATACGTTCGTTTATCACTAAAAAATAGAAAGGCGTTTTAAGTAACGTGCCTCCTTACATAGGCAGAGTTAGGCGTCAATTGTCGAAAGCGAAAACGTATAGACGGAAGCAAAGGCTCTCGAAGAGACAGGAAACGAAGAGGGAATCGGCCACGATATTTGGTTACGAATCACCCAGGCATTCGCCTGGATGGAGAAATTTCGGGAAAATGATATAAAACCGAAATCATAATGGCCGGTCCGGGAATCGGAACTCGGTTCATTCGGATGCAAGCCTAGTGCTTTACCACTGTCCCACCCAGTGGCGGCTTGAGGGTTGTTGGCAGGTAGGGCACAAGTTGCCGGGAACTGTACACTCCTGTGAACGCGCCGCCGTGTACCAAATACTAGGGCCATGAACATTTCGCGAAAATAATTTTGCCACATTTTGTTTCAGTGCCTTACGTGCAGATATGCAGCCCCGCTTAGTATTTACTGGCAGCATGTCTGTGTGAAGTGATGTCTCTCATTATACTGTGCCAATTACAACTGGCTTACAGCAACACCACACGCCTGTTATTAGCGGCTAGAATTCCAAAACTCGTGAGAGTCAAAACCCCCAATTCACGAAGCAGAACTGCGAACTGGGACAAAATTCTGTTCGCGAAATGTTCGTGGCCTTACCAATGGCTAGAGATGATGGTATATCACAAAAATGTTTTGTGTCACGATAGCCTTGAAAACACTGACACAACGTAGCTGTCTACAGACCAATACCAGGCATCCAATATTACAATATCGGGATTCTTATTGGCTCAGTCAAATAGGACAACAGCTCCACGTACAAGTTAAAGCCAGTAATCTTCTGGTAAGCTGGACGTGTATTGAAATCCATCAAACAGTCAACTTTTCCCGCGATAAACCATCATCTCTACCAATGGCCATTAAATAGCTGCTGGCTACATATTCTGACGTGACCAGTCAGTAAAAAGCGGCGCCTTCATACCAGCGTGTTAGTGGCTGTAGTGTCAACTAGTGCACATCTCTGCATAGTTCTCTGCAACTTGGACCCTACCTGAACAACAGCCTACGAGCTGCCACTGACCCTACCTCTTCCGATCGTTAAACAAGCTTTGTTTGTGTGACACACACACATACGCACAATTGATGGAGCGCTAAGGGAGCCGGTGACCGGAATGTATAACGCAGCATCACCTAGAAGTACATGCCACTCGTCTGGCGTGCAGGTTTTCATACCTTATTTTTTATGAGAGAAAGAAGAATTGCCCGTATTATTGGTTTTACTTCTTGGGGAAAGTTTTGAGAAAAAGTCCATCGTACGTTTACTTGGGTGTAGCTTTCGATTCTGGCTGGCATTATCCAGATACAGCAGTTAAAAGAATATAATAAAATAAATAAACACTCAGATATTGGCCGATTCGAGGGGTCTTGAATTCATGCTGTATTTTTATAATTTTAGGGACCTTGCTCGAAGTGTGTGGACTATTCGTAGAGCGACAATATTATGACGAATATATTTTGACATAAATAGGCTTCAGTGTCTTATTTGTAAACCTGAACCTCTTTTTACGGTCAGTGATTGGATGTTTTAACTCTCATTTTTGTCTTAAGGCTCTACTGGCAAATCACAGACGTTGTATGTCACCGACATATTCTGATTGGTGCAGACAAATAAGAGACGTTTTTAAACAAAGTCACACAGCCAATAACCATGATGCAGAGCTGCCAACGTGCACGTAAGACATCGAAACAAAATCTATTCGTCAATGTACCCAATGGAAGCAGCGTATTGTAATTTAACATGCAAATCTATGTACTTTCTCTCGCCAGGGCTCCGCGGTAGGCAGCATGCATAACAGGAATCATAACATACTTTTATGTTAATTGCTTTTATATTTATTATGGAAAAGCTAATATTTATAACTGTGAAATTGGTTTAAGGGAATGAGGTTAAATTCGTCAATTACTTATCGGTAGAGGTACATCAATTTCGCGGATTCATCTGGCAGCAGCCTAGACTTGTCAGTTTTATACACCCACAGGCCACAATCTATTATCTATTGGCTTATAACCGTACAAGCAGGTAGCAAGCGATAGCGCTTCGCAATATTTCCTTATTTACTACTGGCTTGCAGTAGTCAAACGCGTTTCGTAACAGCCGCCAGCAAGTCACAGACATGACAATGAAGTATACATAATTAGCGTTCAACCTGACCTGGAATGTATCTGCGAAATTTACGTACCTCTACTTACCGGGTACAATTCTCTGTAGATAAAATTGTGCAAATATATTGTAAGATGATGAAACAGTACATTGAAACGCTTTCCGACATTTCGTATCTATACAGATTTGTTACGTTATACGAAATAAATTATATGTACCTCATCCTTCTATTGTAAAACATATAGTTAAGTGATATTTAGTTAAACAAAAATGCATCAATATGAATGAACACGATCACCAGAGACATGCGTCAAAGGCGATAAACATTACTGAGTCGGCTATTAACGATACAATTAAAATACTTTTTTAAAGCCCTGGTTATTAAAATTTCTATAATCTAATTTGTGTTATCTGCCAGTTTTTATAATAGTACGAGAGTGAAATCGACAAACTCTGTCATGTTGTTCCTTACGAAAAATATAAGTACTGCTTTAAGTGATTTATTAAGGAAAGTAAGCTTTCCCAAAATGTTTCTTATTAAAATTCTTAAATTAATTTAATTGTGTGTTACTTATTGCTTACCTATAAGCATACTTAGTATGTTTTTATGTAATGCCAGGTTTGAGCGAAAACAGTTCTGAAAGTGATCAGATGAAAATACCAATTTTTTTTAGATAAGTTCTTTTCCAAGAAATTATTGCATGTAACAGAAGTGAAACAGGGACAACCCAAGTTTTCTTACTAAATGGGAATGATGTCACCAACAACAATAGGCGTTTTAGAAATATAAGATCAGCATGCAAGACACTAGTAAATGACTCGTTCCTTATTCTCTAATACTTAATTTTCATTCAAGCACAACTTTATTTAAAAGTATATGTTTACTAGGTCATAACCTCCTTACTTTTTCCATTAAGGAAAAGTGGCTACTTACACTTCCTTACCAGGTTTTCTTACGGATTGATTTGTTGCAGTTTGTATGTTGAATTCACACTCACCACGTGCAAACCTAGCAGTACACACAGTGCGCAAGGCAATGTGAACACAGGGTGACATTGGCCCTGCAGGGTGAATTTTAGGCCCACTCAGAATGGAGAGTTGGTAATATTTTTACGACTCGGCTCCAGTTGTCTATTAATTCCCCAAACGATCACTAGTAAAATTTTACTAATTTAAAGTGCGGGCTACACAGGACATAAAATAATAACATGCCAATATTTTGGGAGAACAGTGTTCTCATCTAGAGGAACAAAATGTGCTATGTGAACCTGGGTCCGAAAATGTAAAATTTTTCTGCAATATATAGTTCACAGTATATGACGTAAAATTGATAGCATGCCGGCTGGTTAAGGATGTTCAAGTGCGATAAAATCATAATGTTATATTTTCATGAAATATCGCTAGTTTTGTAGACGATTCTTGAGAGTGTAGTTTCCTCTTACAAAACAATTATAGCTCGCATAGTTTCCTCATAACGGTGCGTCAAAGTCAAAATTTGCATGTTCTGCTGCCACGCAAACAGTGAAAACCAGTAGACTTATGCAAATCAAATAATTCTCAGTGAAATAACTTGCCGTGGGCTACGTAATATAACATAAATAAATATCCCACAAAATAGTTTTTTTTTTTTTTTTTTAAATTTTGAATTTTGTAAATATTTTCTGTACTTTTGTGGTTTTCAAAAAATTCCAAATTTTGGCATTGTGGGTTTTTAAATGTTTTATTGCATAGCTAATGGGATGTGAATTCACAGTGAATTATTTCGTTTAAGTAGATTAATTGGTTTTCGCTATTTGCATGGCAGCGTAACAAGCAAATTCTGACTTTGTCGCACCGTTATGAGAAAACTATCAGAGCTAAAATTGTTTTGCAAGAGGAAACTGTACTCACAAGTATCGTGTACAAAATTAACGATATTTCATAAAAATAAATAATAATGATTTTATCGCACGTGAACACCCTTAATGTTCCATTAAAACTGCGTTTTAGCTATTATTTGTACGTATATACCAGAGGAGTCGTATTTAATTGGACGGATGTAGCATTCTTCAGTAACTTGATCAAGCTCTGTAGTACTGGAACGGTGCGTCATCGTTCCTAAATGTATATAATACTTTTGTTCATTTCCCAGCATGACAACTGCTCTACACAGTACAATACCTCGCCTAGGGAAGTAAGTCTTCTAAAGACGATTCAAGTCCTTACACTGAACTTCAGAGCCTTAGATTACCGCGTGAATGTACGGCGGTGTACCGCAACACCCATGACGCGGTTCACAAGGACTCAGGCGACGACCAGTGTCTTGACCAGCCTCTTATGAACGATTAATTGTTTGAGCATTTCGGCTTAACGGACGCTTAGTTATAGTTCCTTTGCCTTAGAAGCGCATCGAGTCTGCCGACCCCCCGTGACTCAGTTGGAGCCTGCGCATCGCCACTGCACCAAACATTTTATTAAAAAAAAAAAAAAAAAAAGCGGCCATCTTTGGTGCGGGGGGTTCTGGGTTCGATTCCCAGGTCTAGCTGGGTGTAAATTTGTGTTTGTCCATTTGGGTCTCAAAAATTGTTACTATACAAATTGTCTCACGAAAAGTCCTGGGGTCACTCCAATTAAGTCACATTGAAGGGGGGAATGTTTCGTGCAGTGATGATGCGGAAACTTCCGCATCGCCACTGCACCAAACATTTTTTATGTAAAAAAAAAATTTAAAAAAATTGGCGTAACTGTAGCCCGTTGGACTCGCATTCGGGAGGACCCGAGTTCGACCCCCGGCTCCGGCCATCCTGATTTTGGTTTTATATGGTTTCCCGGAATCATTCCAGGGGAATGCTGAGACGGTTCCTTAAGGGAAATTGATCCCTGTCACATCGGTTTTACGAGTTTTCTTATCAATCAGGGAATAGACACATTGTTTTACTTTTTTCACGCTGACAAGGCATAGTTTATTGTTTCATTCACTTTTTGGAATCCATATGACATTGCTTCTGTTAATTTTGTGGCCTCTGTAGTCACTCCCGTGAATAAAGCAATTTTTTTTTCAGATGTTTCCCGTTGCAAATAATGACTATATTATGGTTCCAGCAATTACAGAAAATCGATTAAGATTGTATCTATGCCCTGTCGTGACAAAAATTTTGATACATCGACTGGAACAG
The DNA here is from genome assembly GCA_003012365.1 of Medauroidea extradentata. Lineage (NCBI taxonomy): Eukaryota > Metazoa > Arthropoda > Insecta > Phasmatodea > Phasmatidae > Medauroidea > Medauroidea extradentata. Next base: position 58,215 of record PNEQ01045889.1, read on the forward strand.
AAGTTACCGAGAAGAAACAGATAAATCCAAGGTGGTAGGTATCAGTACCCCTAAACGAAAGCCATGGCCGACTCCTCTCCCAGCTCCTGTCTTTGCATCAAGTTGTGTCCCACAGTCTCTAATGACCTCGCTGTCTACGAAACGTAAAGCCCAATTACCTTACCCTCAGAGGCGTTTAGGCATTACCTCGTGGTTGGGATTTTTGCGCCTTACGACAGAGTGGTGCGTGAATAAGGAGCGGGTTCTACCTGTCATCTCTCTTGTAACGAACACTGATACTGTTACAACGACAATCTTCTCAAGTAGAGTAAAACTAACCCGTCTCACGACGGTCTAAAATACATACTTCACGTTTTGGGGATATAATCCTCACATCGAGAGAAGAAAAAAAGTAACATGAACACAGGGTCGAGGACGCTACTATCCTAGATGCAAGGACGGTTCTAGGCTTTCCTTCTTCCGGGGCAAGAATAGTGATTGGCCTCCCCTCCTCCATTCACACCCCTTTCCATCAGTCCAATCAACCCAACAGTAATAAACGTCTTGCATACGTTGTTTTGCTCTCGTGTAAATAACAGTATAATATTTAGTATAAATACACAAAACATGTACTTACTAGCCACCATTATCAGTGTTCTAAGTGTGTATTCTAATTATAAATACAGTATTTTTAACATTATATGGTACCACCAGCGGCCTCTCTAAACCGGCTCCGGGGGCAGATTGCCCTGTCTGCCCTCCTACCCCCTGCCCGCTAGATCCGCCAGAGCCTAGAGGTCTCACGCCTAACAGTGCTCGACACCCGGTCTGTAACGTGTTATTGTACTGTTAACATCGGACAATGCCTACCGCCCAATTAAGACCACCGGTTCCTATTTATTCTGGTTTTGCGAGTTTTATTTTTTAAATTATGAAAAGGAGCAGATATCGCAAAACCATTACATAAAAATGTTGGAAATTAATAGTACTATATAGCCTAATTTTTTCAAAAAAGTAAGTTTATAAAATGTGTGCTAATTATTAACTTAATTAAAATTTCTTCAAGTCAGTTACTAGCCAAAATTATAAAAATGCATATTTTGAACAAAATAGGCTTCATAGGGCCAACTATTTCCAAAATTTTTTATGTGACGGTTTTGCGATACTTGCTCCCTTTCAGGATTAAAAAAATAAACTTATTAAAATATTAGAAATAAGGTTCTGTGGCCTTAAGAGGAGTTCTCGACTGACGCATGGACGGCGTTGCAGCGTGTCACGAGTATTATTTTTTACGCGAGACCGCGTAACTTATTCATATTATGTTTATCTACGAAAAGAACACACACTTGAAAAAATGCTTCTATTTTAAAATTCAGCACGCATGTAAGAAACGTGATTTTCGGTCCTCTGAAAACGGCTAGAAACGGTTTTTTTTGAAATCGTAAAGTGCAAAGCGAGAGGCATGGGTTGGTTTTTACTTCACACTATTCAAAAATAAAATGTGGTCACCGCTTAAAGTCCCGTTGTAAAAAGACTACAACGGAAACCTTGCACGCCAGTTTGGCGCGCTGCGAATAGAGGCGATATGCTTCTCGTCTAGCGTGGGACACTGGCTCTTATCGCTACATTGTTCCCATACGTCAAAGGTGGAAATTCGACAACAGCGAATACTCCTCTTAAATAAAACTCCAGTGTATGCAGTGGCCTATAATAACTGCAACTGAACTGCATTCCACAACAATACAATCCAGCCAGTGCGCTATGCACTGTGCGTCACCTGCAAAGTGCAGTGTAGTTAATGGTGCATTTTTGGACCATTCTTCGTATAATGTTACTCTGTTTTGCCTAAATGTTTACGAGCAATTTCATAACTTCCTGTATTTCATCGCGATCGAAAGCTAGCGTCTGAGGTGACAGTAAGTAATATATATATATTTTTTTGTTGTTGTTGACGGGACGGTCATCGAAAGAGCCCATTTTACAGTGTAGTGCGATGCACGGCGAGTGAGCTGCCTTGGGGAGTTGGATCGCTCTGGTCGCGAACCCAGCGCCCGGCGGCCAATTTTCGTCCCGTTTGACGGGAACGCCGGCCAGATGTGTCTGCGACCAAACAGACAGTCAAAGCGCGGCAGTGGATGCATATAGCCGCCCACGCGATCATGAATGGCACGGCGCGGCCCAGTTAACTCTTTGAAGAGCGCGCGCGTACCAGTTCTATTTATTCGCGGCCGCCAACTCTTTGTGGCGCACGTGCCGACTCCACGCCAACCCCCCCTCTCCTTCCCTACCCACCTACCTCCTTGTTTCGCAGTCAGCGATCGCATGTTTGACAGTAAGTTCTGTACACGTGCTGCCCAGTTTCCCGAGAGCTGTCAGGATTTAAACTTGTCTGGCAACCAACACTTGGGAACATGAATGAAAGATCTCAATCCATCTTTGACATCATATGCACTATAAAACATACTTTCCTGGATAGTACTGAACGTTATTAAGGGGTATTGATCCCTACCACTTTGGATTTATCTGTTTTTTTTCTCGATAACTTCTATTCCTGTCGATGTATCAAAATTTTTGTCACGACAAGGCATAGATACAAACTTAATCGTTTTTCTGTAATTGCTGGAACCATAATAGGTATTTTCATTATTTTGCAACTGGAAACAGCTGAAAAGGAAAAATTGCTTTATTTACGGGAGCGACTACAGAGGCCGCAAAATTAACAGAAACAATGCCATATGGATTCCAAAAAGTGAATAAAACAATAAACTATGCCTTGTCAGCGTGAAAAAAGCAAGACAATGTGTCTATTCCCTGATTGATAAGAAAAAACATAAAACCGATCTTACATGGAACAATCCCCCGTAAGAGCAATGTAAACCGGATGTAATTTTCCGCGGTTGATGCGCTGAGACAGTGAAACGATAAGGTTCAACTTTCTACACGATACTGTAATAGCATCGCTTCTATTCGCGGCTCACCTAACTGTCGTGCAGTGTTTACTTACTACTCTTTTTCCTATGGGGCTTAAAGCGGCGACCCTACAGTTTTATTTGTGGAAAGTTTGTACAGTAGTTATGTCCAGTGGATGCTTACAGCGTTGCGTTTTACGAATCCGAGTGGTATTTTTCCAGTCACAGCTGTCTAAATAAGCAGATTTTAGCTATCCAAGGAGCCCCAAAACCATGTATATAATAAGCATGTTGCATTTTTATAACGATAGAAGCCTGGTTTCAACACTGAAAAAAGAGTATAGTTGCAGGTACCATACTTGTGTTACAATAGGGACAACAAAACAGTTTGGTTGTTGGTACTACTCTGGACAGTTCCTTCAACAATCTGTTTTGTAGAAGAAACAAAGAGCCTTGTTGCTTTTACACACCATGACGGTAACTTCTACAGAATATATTGTTCAAGGAACTTTCCATAGTAATACCAACATCAAAACTGTTTTGTTGTCCCTATTTTAACACTAGTATGGTACCTGCAACTATACTTTTTTTTTTCAGTGAACCATGAGTTATTTTCGTAGATTATTGTGAATAAGTCTAACTGTTTCGCGTAGAAAAAACTTGACGTGGCGTACGACCGTTGTACACACTATTAGACCTGTGGTGTGGGTGTGTTTCAAGGTAAGCTGTACTTTGCGACGTCTGTACACATTCAAGAGTTGGCTCTCGGTAGAGGCACGATTATTTCGCGTATTGATTCTAGGTCAGGTTGAACGTCAATAACGTATACTTCACTCCTCCTCCTGTAATTAGACGAGAGTGGTTTTAACACACATTTGACGACTGCAAGCCAGTTATAACTCTGGAAACAAGTCGTGGGGGATATCACGTGCTACAAGTTTGAACTGTTACAAGCTAATGTATATTCGATATCAGCCGGTACACGTACAGAACTGAGAAGTCTAGGCTGTTGCCAGATGAATACGCGAAATACTCGTGCCTCTATCTATCTGTAATGGCGAGGCACGAGTGTGATGCCACTTCTAATAGGCCACTCTCGGATTTCTACGGAAGTTACGAAATACAGCTTACCCTGCAACACATCCACGCCACGCCACTGTATGGGGGACACGTATAATACTTCTGCTTGTAACGAGAACAAAATAACATTTGTTACTGTAGAAGTCACGTAACATATGTATATATTTGACTGGGTTCCTGTTTATGCTGTTTTTGCGAGTTTAATTCATTTAAATCGGGAAAGGCAGCAGATATTGCAAAACCGTTACGTAGATATGTTGGAAATTGTTTGTGCTACGTAACCTAATTTATTCAAAATATAAGTTGATATAGTTTTGGCTAGTTATCGACTTAATTAAATTTTAATGAAGTCAATAACTAGCCACAATTATAAAAAATTTATGTTTTTAAAAAAAATTGTCTACATAGTACAAACATCTTCCAACATTTCTATATAACAGTTTTGCAATATCTTCTCCCTATGAAACTTTAAAATATATAGAGTTTTTTGAAATAGCATAAATACGGACCCGTGGCCTTAAAATGTACACTGTAATGATTACCAAGAGCCTCGCCTGGAGGACGGGCTAGCGACGACGGCAGTGCAATCAGGTCAGGGGTTGCACAAGACAAGGGCCTCGGCGATTCTCCCCACCGGCACTGAAGTGTGTCAATATAATGTAATGTATCGGGGGAAACGGGGTCTGTCTCCTTCAAGTCATCCAGCCGTCACCACCTCGCCAGAGTGGTCCTGGGTCGAGACCCACGACGCACAGTGGTTCCAAATACTAATCTGAGAGGACAAAATTATTTATTTACGTAGTTTCCATAAAAACAGTGGGAAACTATGCAATTATGTTTACGTACACTCCATCTAAAGCATATACATTATATAGACTATTAAATTAATGCTAGCTACACGTAACTATTAAATATATAAAAATTAATAAAGACGAATATAAATATTTAAATGTAACTTTTTATACAGTTATACCAATATCATATGTATGTACATTAAATATATGACTGAAAGTGTAAGTGAATAAGGTAGTGCAATAATATGCGATACACTATATTATGACTCAATAGATTCAAATACGCCGACTCCTCTCCTAGCTTCTGCCATTGTGTCAAGTTGTATGTCGCTGTCTCTAATGACCTTGCTGTCGACGAGACGTAAAGTCCCTGTTTAATCACGATCGAAGTGGACTGTATTTGTAAATACTATGCGAGGATGCGAAGGTATGACATCGATTGGCAGCGAGCCAACACGAGCGCACAACTTACCACCACGATGCTCGACACAACGACTGTCTTTTCTTCCTGGGAGACCAGGGTCGCCAACTCTTGAGACAGCGCCACAGTGTTACCAAGCATTCGGCAACAAGCAGCAGCGAGGGGAAAATTATTTGTCGTGTCCATATACAGTTTCTAGACGATTGTTACAAAGGGAGCTTAACACAATATTTACAAGTCGAAACAGCCCCCTAACCTAACCTAAATCAGGATGGTCGCAGCCGGGGATCGAACCTGGGTTTCCCTTGAATTCGAGTCCGACGTGTTGTCGTTGCGCCACCTCGCTCAGTGTCTGTCAGATGGTATTTTGCACGTCCGATGCCCACAGGTGTCCGAGCTGTAAGCGTGATAACAGACGCACTCATATGATTAGGGACAGGAAAATTTCGCGCATTCAATGACCTGCAGGCTAGAATCCATCGTGGTATATGTACTCAAGCCTCGTCTACTCGTTCATTGTCTGCTGTTCCAGTGAGAGCAGCTAGTTGACAAATGGTTGGGGCTTGAGTATGCATAGGATAGTTGGTGCTAACATGCAGGTCATTGAATTCGCTAAATTTTCCTGGTCCTACATATGATACACAGAGATGATGGTATATCGCGAAAATGTTTTGTGCCAAGATAGCCTTGAAAACACTGACACAACGTAGCTGTCTGCAGACCAATACCAGGCATCAAATATTACAACAGCGGGATTCTCATTGGCTCAGTCAAATAGGGCAACAGCTCCAAGTACAAGCTAAAGCCAGTAATCTTCTGGTAAGCTGGGCGTGTATTGAAATCCATCAAACAGTCAACTTTTCCCGCGATAAACCATCATCTCTAATCAATGATACATAATAAACTCTACTAGCAAAGCACAGAACTGGCGCACATGCTTCTCGTCGTTGAATGCAGCGTGTCCCCACTGTACTTTCAGTGTCCTGCAACTTATGATGAAGATATCAGTTTTGACGGTTTTCACTTCCATGAAAAACTATATAAATAAACCTTCTAGAGGAGAGAAACTACCGATTAGATACCAAATCTTCTAATTATATTTGTAAGCCGACGAAACTTAAAATAATCGTATAGGGCTGAAGATGTGCACTCTATTTGGTCATTTTACCGACAGAAAGGAAGAATTATTTATGTTGTCCGACCACTTTCTCAATGGTTAGAGTTGCTGGTCGGACGCCTAGGATTCCGTGTTCAATTCCAGATCGGAGAGGTGAAATGTGATGCCACCTCTAGGGCTGAGTGCTGTGATTGTCCCTTCACTCATCTCCCTGCGCTGCGGAAGGCAATGACTAAATAAGCTGAGGTACTGGAAACTACTACGTGATATGCAATTTCATCACATTGAGGAAGATCAGGGTACAAGTAAGTTGAGGCTGAATCTAAATTATATCAGAATATAGCATTAAACACCGCAGACTCATCCTCTATTAATAAACCCCGATGTCTCTCCTGTGGCAGCCAGACTTTAAATAAATAAACAGAAATAACATAAGAAAAATATTCTGATGCGGGTATTCATAAAATGTTCTGTCAAATGTGTAGCTTAGAACATAAATACGAACATTAAAATAAATGAGATCAAAGTAACATTTTACCACCAAATTATGTTATTATACATTGCATAATTATATACTTAACGAGTAGTGGTAATCACAATTATATGCCCGTGGTAGAAGCAACTGAAGGTAATCTCTTACATTTTTTTGACAAGCAAAGTATTTTCGCTTATCTAGGAGTCAGTTTGCTGCATATTGAAAAAAATACATTTTAGATGGTGAACTTTTAATTTATATGATTGCTCGTGTTCAAATGAACAATGTGTTGGATCGTGTGTCAACTCGAATTTATTTCAAGCTTATTTTGTTCTCAACTATTTACGACAGTTTGACATTTTCTTGTCCCGCCTTCTCCCGGTTTCTTGAGAGAGAGAGAGAGAGAGAGATGTTCTGCAGAGGGGCTGTGTCCTGAAACTCGCGACCGTGTTACAGTAGCAGTGTGTCTCATAAAAAATTTCCCATACTCCTCGAAATCTTTCAGACATTAGTTTCCGACAAACAAAAATAATAACCATGGCATTTTACCCTGACAGTTCAGATGTATCATTCAAAGAAGAAAATACCAATACTGTCGAAACGTCACGGTGTGTAAAAAACTATGACAAATAAATTAAGGAAAAATATATTAACTATAAATACTACATGATTTTTTTTAATAAGTACTGCCTTTCTCTGATAGCTCTTGTGTAACATTCTCATGTTCTTACCATTTTTTAGCAACTATGTCCGATGAAAACAGCGTACGAATTAGACCATCGTGCACATAAATGTTTTTAAAGAAGAGTAAATTTTGAATATTAAAAAGTTTTAAAATGACACAGTCAAAACCATTAGGAACAACTTTTATGTAATTTGTGCAAATACTAAAGCGTTAAAACTAAACGACTTGTCAATATGTACGGGCTACAGTACTGCTTTCTGTCTAATTACACCAATTGAAGGATTGTAACAAAAGTGTAACCACCTACAGGAAAATAATTAACTGATAAATTAAATTTGTGTAGCCTATGTAAAATAACTTGTAAATATGGCAGTGGAGAAACTGGCTGGTCTCTTACTTCGCATATTTATGCCTCTTCCAATGCGCGTTAAAGAGCACCAATGTAGCATTTAGAAACGTGAAACTGAAAAATCCAAACTGGATGAACATGTTTGGGAAAATAAGCCACACGATATTATGGGGAACTGATATCCAGTTACTAGGAAAGTTAAACAAAAACTAAATTAAATGAAACGGATTCTTTCCCCAGCAATTGTTATCAGCCAATAAAGTACTGACGTAAAGGATATAAGGATTCATTCAATTCAAATGTAAGCTGTTCTATTAAATGAAAATTAAAAAAATAATAAATTAAACGTTAGCCTATGACACAACATACATATGTGGAATAGTTTCGTATAAAAGCGCATTTCCTGCACACTAAACGTTTTTGAGGAACTTGGTGTAATGAATTGAAAATTATCATATAAATGAAATTCAATTTTTTTTTCAGGAAGAGAAAATTATTAATTTTAAAATGTGATTTTATCATTGTGATAGTCATAACTGGTAGTTGTAGAGAGTATAAATGAATTATTCAGTCGACGGGCGGAGTAGACGGTGATGGTTTTATGGAAGACCCAGGCGAGAGCCAGCCAATGCATGGAGGGGGAAGAGAAAGCTATCGGCCAAAGTGCGGAACTAGCAGAAACCATCTACTGTGCATTATTTGAAAATAATTGTCAAATATAATTAAATAAGAAAACTATTTGGCTAATTAACTTGTAATACCGTCAATGAACACATGGTAAAATTTCAACATGATTAAATAAACAGTTCGGAAGTAACCGCTACTCAGTCACCCTATTATCCTCGGAGATGAGCTGCTATTGGCTGGTGTGTTTCAAGGTGCATTTTCGGATAGAAGACTCCATTTTGTAGATTTTAGGGACTCGCGAGGTGCTCGCCGACGAAGGTGGGCGTGAGGTCGCGTGAGTGGATTTAAGCCGCGGTATCTTTGCACGACCCGATGTTGTGGATCCATCAGTTAACCGCACGACAGAGATTAACTGCTACCGTGTAGTTAACCAGAGAAAATATATACCCGCGCTTAATAAATCGTCAACATTGTAGTAGGTCTTAACAAACAAGTGCAGATTAAGGGCCTCGCCTATAACGCACTTAAAATGCGTGGCAGCGTGTTCGTAATACCGTTTTTATTTTCAAGGAACTATTCCACGTATGCCCGATGTGTCTATGCACGAAAAGAAAATACACTCTAAACGATGACTGATGAGTCGTTTCAAAGCATCACGTCGATTAGAAAAATTATTTCGGAGCTCCTCAACGTGGCTAAAAACAGCTTTTTCAACCTGTTATATCTGAAAAACTACTTGCGGGATTCGTGAGAAACTACTCTAGGAGCATGTAATGGACTTTGCTTTAAACTTTCCACCAACAAAAATATAGGGTCACCACTGAAAGTCAGGCGAGTGTTGTACGATAACACTGCACGCCGTTTCAGTGTATTGCGGTAGAGGCGATACCACGTCACAGTAGCTGGTAAACATCGCCCTTGGCGCCGTGCCTCACTCACACAAACACACGGCCAGTAGACGGGCGCCTTAAGGCCTCGCTCTCCGGTTTATCAGTGGTTTCGAAAATATTTTTTGTAACGAAAATTAATACATATATAAACAATTCCTTTGGCAGTTTTAACACTTACATATCAACGTTTGTATAGGAATTTTTCTGTTGCAATACACCAAACTGATTTTTAGATTTTTGCCCCCGAAATAGTACACATTTTGTTGTGAAAATAAGCCAAAATGAAGCAAAATAATTTTTTCTGCTCGTAAACGGTACATTGTTAAAAAAAAAAAACGCTCTGGTAGAATTGTGTGTCGTATGACTGTATACTCTCTCAAATTTTTTCATAGCATTTGGTTAAAAATTATTCAAGTTATTTGAAATTGTTTGAAATAAACGAGAGATCAAGGCCTTAAGGATGTTCAAGTGCCATAAAATCATAATTTTATATTTTTATGAAATATTGTTAGTTTTGTAGACGATAGTTGTGAGTGAAGTTTTCTCTTACGAAACCATTTTAGCTGGCGTAGTTTCCTCATAACAGTGCGTCAAAGCCAAAATTTGCATGTTCTGCTGCCATGTAAATAGTGAAAACCAACTGACCTACTTAAACAAAATGATTCACTGTAAACTTACTTCCCATGAGATATGCAATAAATCATTAAGATAACTTACAACGTAATATTTTGAATTATAAAAAAATCGCAAAAGTACGAACAAAATTGGAAATTCAGCAATTTTTTTAAAATTCAATAACAGTTAGTGGGACTTATACAAATGTTTTATTACGTAGCCCATAGTATGTTATTTCACTGCGAATTATTTCACGTACGTAAGTCAATTGGTTTTCACTATATGCATGGCAGCAGAACATGCAAATTTTGACTTTGACGCACTCTTACGAGAAAACTATGCGAGCTAAAATAGTTTCTTAAGAGAAAACTACACTCACCGGTATCGTCTACAAAACGAACACTATTTCGTATAAATATTAATTATGTCTTTATCGCACTTGATCACCCTTAAAAGCACAAGCAGTCACATAGGCAATAGAGGCCTGCGGGCGTTACCTGCGGACGATTAACAACAATTACGGACCCTACTTATTCACCGAGTGTTTAGAATACAAGCCATATCTCGGCTTTCGAGAGAATCATTTTTTAAAATCCGTACGAGAGTCAATATCGTAAAATTGCTTCGTAACTTTTTTGCAAATTGGTTTTACTATGCAATGTAATTTTTCGAGACAAACTGTTTGATAAGTATAGCTAATTTATCAATTAAAAGGAAATTTCGTTAATTAACTTATTAGCAACTATTTTGCAGTTTTCTGACTCGACAAAATTAGAGTATGCAGTTTAAATCAGTCATAACAAAGTTACGAAGCGATTTTACGATATCGGCTCCCATTTATGTTTTAAAAAATAATTGTCGTTAAACGCGAAGAAACTTTGGCCCATGCCCGTAACAGTTAGTGGGCCTGGTGCGTGGGACGTGCTGTAGCGTGGTACGGGAAGTACTTTTCTTGTGTAAGTATTAAAAATGTTTCCAATGCGTTTATCTACGAAAATAAGACACACTTCAAACTGTATCCCCGTGGTTTTAAAAATGCCGTCCGCTAATTAAAAAACATGTTTACCAAACTCCTAAAAAGTGGTAAAACTGACGTTTTTACGTTACGGTAACTTAGAAAATATCAACCGTAATCGTAAAACATAGTCGTAGAAACTTACATTGGACTGTACCATATGCTTTCCACAAATAAAATAACAAGGTCATCGCTTGAAGTCCCATTGAAAAACAGATTCTACGAAAACACTGCACGCTAGTTTAGTTCTTCGCGCCTAGAGGCGATGAGGTATTTGACGGACGTGTTATATTCGACTTATAGCCTTCCTTGTTTCCGTGCCTCATACGTAATAAAAGCTAGCGTCCACTAATTCTTAAGGCTCGGTTTCAGTCACCATATGGAATTTTATTATTTTTCGCTTTTCGTGGAATTTTAAGAAGAAAAATGTTAAATATGCGATTACACCTCAAATTCTACTTACCTCCCGCTACAGTAGAGACATTGCGATTTAGCTGTTAACTTATAATTACGCCGCAATGTATGTGACAAATATTTTTATATTCATAATTTAAACGACAAATTGCGACCTAACTGTATATTATTAGCTCAGTTGCCATGTTTTTACTTTAGCGCAAGGTAAATAGAATTTTCGGTATAGTCGCCGATTTTATATTTTTCTTCTCAGAATTTCAAAACAGCGAAAAACATCAAAATTTAAAATAGCGATTGAAACCGAGCCTTAAGGGTGTTGCCTAACCTAGAGACCTGTCAACATCATGAAAATAAAATATTTATGTTACATTAAATTAAATACTGCTAGTCGCCTGTAAATCCTGCATTTCTGCCGCCACTGACTTTCTCGTACATCTGGTGCCGCTCACATTACTATGTGATCATTCAGACTGCTTTTAATACCTTAAAAACTATGAATAGAAAAGTAAAATCGTGAGCATAATACACTCGAATACATCTACTCATAATTTTTTTTCCTCGTTTCCATTCATGTAGAAATATTTCCATTCACAATATGAATGAAGTATTTTTGTCAGAAAGCGATATCGTGAAAGACTACTAGGTCCCACCTAAAGCGAATTAACATGTAAATACCTAACCTTTCTCTCGTCTTGGTCTCTAGGATAGGCAGGGTCTACAACAGATTATGTTTCTCGAGCCATCAGCTGCTGTAATGGTTAGGACGGCAAGTATAAAAAGACAGTTTCTTCGACAGCGAGGTTGCTATTGACGGTTACAGTGTCACAGAACTCAGAAATATTATGTCATATGGTTGTGACCTTTGTTGAAGAGTCATTACCCATACAGCACACTTGGTTGCAGAAACGTTGTCACAACGTTGCACTGTTTCATTTTGGTTGCATGTCTATTGTCAACGTTGCAGTAATGTTTCTAAAAGTACCAACGTTTCAGCTTTTAATGTGTTGATATTGAGGTTTTTTGTAATATTGCTACATAGTTTGACAATGGTCGCCTACTACCTAGTCAAGAACTCTCCTTTGAGATTCTGTTTTAAATAAGCTTTTAAATAATTTTGAAGTACAACTCATTTGTGTAATTATTATTTTTATTATAAATTTAATTATTGTTGAAGTCGTCTTAATGCTCATTTATTTTATTAATTCGATTAACTGCCATTTTGGCTTGTAATACATTAATTATGTACTTGCCGCCATTACCGCCAATTTGTTTGGGTGCTTTGCTTGTTGTATTTGCTGTTGCGTGTATTTTTATCTTGCGCTAGTTTGCGGGGTATTCAAGGTACATTCTTTCTTTTATCTCATTTGTTAAACTGGTAGGAAATGTTATTGTAAACTTTTGATTTTCATGCCAATAGTGCTGTAGCGTTCTTGTATAGGTGTTTGATGAATGTTGTTTATTGTTTAAATAGCGTGTTACGAGTTTAGTTTTAAATACGTTAAATGTCGTTTAGAAATGATAATTGTTCTTGTTTCATAGCCACAAGTGGGTCTCTATATAGTCTACATCCCAAATCAATGTTGATGCAAAGTTCCCAAATAAACGTTAATGCAACATCCCCAAATCAACGATTCTGCAAGATTCCTTAATCAACGTTGCTGAAACATCCTCAAATAAATGTTGTTGTAACGTCCGCAGATCAACTTTGCTGCAACATTGTTTAGAAACGTTGAATACAAACGGACATTTTCCTGTTGCAGCTATGTTGCTACAACGTTTCAGTTACTCCATTCAATTTTTTTGTGTGACGTTGCTGCAATGTTTCTATAACGTATATGTGATGTATGGGTACAACGTTTGCCAGGAGTTATTTTTCGTAAACTCCATTAGATGTAAAGGGAGGTTAGTTCGAAGATATTACGATAAGATAAACAATATGCTTCAGAAGCACTCTTCGAATATTAATCATTTTTGCAGCACTTCCATCTGGAATGTATGCTTTCAAATGTCCGGCAAGACGATTCGCTTACGGTAACAATAATATTCGCAAACATGTTACCATAGTAAATATGTTGTCACCCTTGTCTTAAAGCTGTATAATGAATCGTTTGAATATTATATCATACCTTAAATGTTTTTTTTCTGTGATTAGTAGTACAACTGCGTTATTTACAGTAATTTATATACGTACGAAATAAATTACTATTTAAGAAGGCATTCTTACCTAAACGATATTATTATAATTATATGCATATAAATTATATGTCTGTATGTTTGAAACGTATTCGATCCTAGACCATCAATCTAACAATGAAACCTTGGCGAGTAGTTGTGCGTGTACCTGTGAAGGGTAAAACAGAAATTAGTGATTGGGTGATGAAGGAGCGGGTAAAAATGTGGTGATGGGGCAGAATAGGGTAATCAAAAGAATTACTGGAAAAAATATTTGGTGAGTTGTGCGTGCACCCACAGATGTTTCTGCAAAATAATTGGGGGGGGGGCAGATTGGGGTGGCAAAACAGGACAGAGGGGCAAAAATGGGGTACCCGAAAAAACTTACTGAAAAAATAAAACTTTGGTGAATCATGCGTGCAGCAGCGAAGGTTTCGGCCAAAAACAAAGCAAACGTATTTTAAGGGGTGGGGTAGAGGGCAGGGTAAAACGGGTGGAGGGACAGAACAGGTACCTAAATAATTAAATGGACATTACAACTCCTGCTGGGGCAGCTAGTTATAAATAAGACATGGTTTTCCATAGTTACCCGCGCCACTATCCACTGTATATTTGGTCAGAAATCCAAAAATTTTATATTTTATATTTCATGTTTTAGTAAAAATAATAAAACCCCATTGTCATCAAATAGTGCGTTTAAAATCATCTTCATATCTCATGGCATTATGAATTTGTCACTGACTAGGAAATACTTATCCTTCTTGACCCCATAACTTAACTATTACAAAATCATACTGGTGTACGGTATTACAAATTATTGAGTTTACGTGAAGTATAAATTACAAATTAGAACAAGATAATTTGTTTAAACTGCAAAGCAGCCTTGTTATTTCACTGTTACACTTTTCTGTGGTAGAAATCGACATAGAAATATAAAGACCAGTGGTGGTATTTAAAACGATACTATTCAAGGAATCTTCTGTACGAGGAGTACTGAAAAGGCGAGGATAACGTTACAATTTTACTTTCAGGTAGCTTACCCATACCTGTTAATAAAATTTTACTCAGTGAAGTGGTAAGATGCAAATCCCTTTTGCAGCTTTCTTTACGACTGCCTCTTCGTAATCCTTACATGGGTAGAAGTAATTTTTGCCGAACAATGTCCTACTAACACTTTTAATTTTAGAAACGTGCTCTTCGTAAAAAAATTAATCCTGATCATGTAGAAGAAGCCTGGAGCGGAGGTTTTCAAAGAGTCTTTTCAGAAACAAAGAAAACGCCGAGTATTTGCTAGTAAAAATGCTGAATTATCGCTAATTATTCCATCAGTATTCTCCCTAATGCAGAGTTATTAGGAATCCTTTCCGAACTCTCTTGTCTTCTAAACTCTGTCTCCAGGTTCTGTTTTACCCTACCAAAACTCCTTGCCTCTTCGTCTCCGCTACCCTCTTCACATCGCCCACTCCCC
Organism: Medauroidea extradentata; assembly: GCA_003012365.1. Lineage (NCBI taxonomy): Eukaryota > Metazoa > Arthropoda > Insecta > Phasmatodea > Phasmatidae > Medauroidea > Medauroidea extradentata. The sequence goes on from PNEQ01045889.1 coordinate 73,225, forward strand.
AATCCAATTCCGCGTAACAAGTTTCTACCTTCAGCAGATACAAAAAGGGGATGCAATTTTCCTTTAGTTGACATCCTATATAATCGTAGTCCTCTTTCCCTCGGCATAGGAAGATTGTAGTCTTTTCTCCTCTGCCATTGTCTTGTTCCTTTTATATTTCTTTCAATTTTCTGCTCATTCCATAAGGCGGGGGGACCCCCCGGGGATTGAAGGCGGGAGGACCTACCTCGGGCAGATGGGGGAAGACTGTCCTTACTGTCTAGTCGGACGTCGGGTCCTGAGAAGGAGGTCGCATCAACCCGCAGCTCTAGACCAGCTGACAGCTCTGGCACACTTGTGTCAAGACTTGTCTTCACTCCCAGGGAACATTCATGCTTGATTTACAGTAGCACGACACATGCGACGCGAATAAAATAACTTGCCAGCCAGTCAGCTTCGAAGGATTCGATATTTTATTCGCATCGCGTACGTCACAAAGCTGGAAAAACGGAATTTAATTTTGTCCCCAGATGTTGGTGAAAGTGGTGAGTTGTTAATAAACTGCCATTATTTATTTTACAACAGATTTTCCGTTGTTGTTATAAACAAATCAAAACCAAACGAGCAAACGTGTAACTGTGACTTTATGTTCACATTTGGAAATGCCAGTGGGTATTTTAAATTTCTTACTAATATAACTAAAAAAAGTTGAATGCAATAAATATCAATAGTTTTCATAAAGAGGCAAGTGTGTTGTGACAAGGAACTATTTAAGTTTGAAATTTTTTTTTTGTGTTTATCGCGTGGCAGACGAAATAGTGTTGGCAATAACCAGCATTTTCAGTGTTGCATCATGCACTTCGAGTCGCGTCCGTCGAGCATTTGTAAATTCAAGGTCAGATACTTCACTGTTTCGTCAAAACGTCCTACTTGCTGCGTGGCTCCATCATGAGCACGAACCGGCGAAGAAATGAACGTCGCCAATCTTACACAAAAGAAGCTAATGTGGATCATTAGCACCAATAGAAAAAGGAACAGTTCATTGATATGCAAGGTACAATTGTACAGAACTTAAACGACAGTGCCTACTTCGGAGCATTAACGCGAACATGGTTAAGAATGCACATGTTAAATTTATTCGGCGGGACTTAGTCTATTTTCACGGTATCAGTTTCGAACGAAAACAATTTACTTCCTTGCGATAGATGACAACGTTGCTACAGGACATGAATTAAGTCTTTTTAGGTGTTTTTTTTTACATAAAAGCATTTATATGCTCCTAGTTTACAGAGTTATAAAACAATGTTAAAGACCGTAATGCAGTATTTATCGTACACAGATAGCCACAAATGTCAGTTGTAGCACATACGAACGAATTTATGCAAAAAGGAACCGAACCGAACCACACTTACACTTTACGAGAACATATATAATATATGTATAAAGGTCAAACTTTACTGTATATCTAAAACTTGCGTAAACGGCTTCTCCTGAGCTCTTAATTTTCTTCAAATATTGTAACGTAGTACTTCTTTTTTACTAGGACATAATTTTGACCTTCATCTACTTCAAATTACTATCTCCAAATATATTAATTTGTGGTTAGTTCCTTTCTGCTAAATTCCGTCAATATGTAGGTTCAGACAGATGACTAGTACCTCTTAATTTAAGATGTAGGCCTACTTCCATATTATTTCTCTTACCTCTGTTCTGATGTAGGCAGCACCCTTAAGACCGTTCACGTGGCAACGATGCATAATTTTACATTTGTACGAGATAGTGTTAGGCTTACACACATTACTTGTGACATTTTCCATTTGTAAATATTTTCTGCCTCTTATAGTCTTCCCATTGCGACATGACAAAACAAAAATTTTCAGGGTACGGGAACATAGGAATAACGACCCAAGTGACTTACTCGAATGAAATAATTTTCATTAAAATAAGATATTATGGGTCATATACTAAAAGACTTGATAACACACAATGAAATTGCTTAGTACTTTTTAAATATATTTGAAAATGATGACAATTTACTTCATTTATGACAACTAAAAAAAAACCAAAGGACTTTGTTGTGTGTTTTTAAATCTTTTAAGAAATGGTCCGTAATATAATTTAATTTCAGTGAAAATTAATTTATTCCAGTAAATCAGTTTATTTTTGTTATTTCCATGCTCGCGTAGCTTCCGAATTCTGACTGTTGACGTGTCGCTATAAGAAAACTATGGTAGCTGAAACATTTTTCACAAATAACAAATTTAGTCACAAGTAACATATATAAAACAAATACTATGTAGTGCAAACAAAAAATGCATTTTTATCACGAGAACAACCTTAAGGTCACCAAACAACCATGCTCTTCAAATTCATAGCAGTGTATTCGTAAATACGTATTTTTTACGAAACAATTCCACATGTGCCCATTGTTCCCACGTATGAAAAGAAAACGCACTTTGGACATTAAGAGGCTATGCTAATTAAAAACATAGTTCCCAAGTCCTCCAACATAGCTAAAATGGTCATATCTGACTATTATAATTCAAGGGGACTAACCGGATGTGTGTGTAATCCTGATAGGAATGTGTACTGAACTTTGATACAGACTTTCCACCAATAATTTTATATGGTCACTGCTTAAAACACCGGAGTTAAAATAGATCATAATGAATGTTACATGCTAGTTCAGAACTTGGCACGTTGTATTGATGCGGCATTTGGTGAGCGCTTCAAGGTCGCCCCTATAGCTGCATAATTTCTGAGTCACTAACGCGCGGGGTCGGTCCCCGGAATTTCGCATGTGGGAATCGTGCCAGACGATCCCGCTTGTCGGCGGTTTTCTCGGGGATCTCCCGTTTCTCCCGCCCCTTCATTCCAGTGTTGCCCATACTCACCTCATGTCACCCATCACCAGCGCTATAGACCTCGATGTTAAGCGCTGACTAATAACTCTCACTCACATACTCTAACATGTATAACAATGTTGTAGGCTATGAAATTACACATATAAAAACAAAAAATTAAATATAATGCTGAATTTTGAAATAAAAATTTAAACATTTTAAATGTTTTATTTAAAATAGAAAAATGTATTTAATTTTTTTATATATGTCAAATTATAAGACTACAACATTGTTATACCCTGCAAATTTTTTCGGTTTGGTATGTCAGTTGGTTTTAGTGGCGTACATAAAACCGTTAAGTGCACATTTTGACGTTCACGACTCATTACGCGAAAACTATTAGAGATACAACAATTTTCGAAGAGGAAGATCTAGTCACAATTTATGTCTAAAATAAAAAAAAAATAATATCTGGTACAAATATAAAAATAAAAAAAGGCGTTGAAAACTGAGATGAACCACGTCCTTAAGGCCACCGCCCCGCTGGCTCTCTAACTGCGTGCAGCGTGTTAAGAGTTATGTTCTTATCTCAGAGATCAGTAAACTTGCGTCTAGAAGGCTTATCTATGAAAAGAAAACACACTTCACACTACTTGTGAATGTGACTTTCAAGACAACACGCACACTGAAAGAACTATTTTAAAGCCCTCAAACTTGGCTAAAATCGGCTTTTTCACGCGGTTGTTTCTCAAGATATGTGTAACGGATTTGTTCGAAATTGAGGTCTACAAGTACATTGGACTTTGCTACAGTGACGAGTTAAAAAATAATACAGTGTCACCGCTTAAAGTCCAGCAGGTAAAACGTTACGGCGGGAACACTGCGCACGTGAGTACGACTTTGGTTGTAGAAGCGTCGCTCGTAGCGCCTCATCAATTTTCACCTCACGCACAAACACACCCATCACCAGGCGGCAGTCTTAAGACACCTAAAAATCGACCCCAACCGTCTGACTACTCGAACGCAGGCAGGTGGAAGAACTTAGCGGATTCATTGGGTCTTACAACAAGGAACATGAAGGGAAGCGGCCGTAATCTGCTGTAAGGAACAATTGTAGTATTCACCTGTAGTAATACACATAATAAGGAACGTATCACCGGTGAAATAGAATCCGGGTTCTCCTCAACATGAGCTCGAAGGGTCAAAATGCTTCAAAATCCTCGAACGGATTGAACAAGCGATTACTGTAACGAGTAATAGCTTACGCTGATTTAAGTGGGCGAAATTTCGACGGATTAAAAGTTAATTGTACTACCGACAAGTTCATTAAACTGATCTAGCGGTAAATTCAAGTAGGTGATAAACTATTCTAATACCAATAACACTATTTATAAACTGTGCTACATGAAAATACCCAAGTGTAACAAAGTTATTATTAAAATGATACTATGCTTAGATTTGCTGATAACCCTAAATATAAAAACGTATTATACAAATAATCCCGGAGAACTAATAGTCAGATAAAACATATACACGACAAACAACAAAACTTATGTAAGCAATGGTAAAATAAGTGTATTTCAGGTTGTTAATTGCAATACCTAATGTTGGTGAACACAGCACATAATCAAGTGCACACACTAGCTAAAAACATTTGCCGCATCACTTCTGAGTGCGCCTACAGAAACGTGGCTCTGCAACCCGCAGTACGGTTACTACCAAGCCTGTGCGGGGGACTGCATACATACTAAGGCGTTCGCGGGACGTAATGAAATACGGCGATGCTAACACGGCTACAGGTGCCGTTTCACCCAACGATGAAAGTTGTCAAACGAAGTGCATTATTTTCGTTCCTATAACTGAGTTTTTAGGACGTGTCCCTTGGAGTAACATTTTTAGGATGATAGCTGTAGTTTACAAGATAAGTTCCTCATATACTCACATTGAGTACTCAAGAGAGCGTGTGTAAATAAGTAAACTGTTATGCAAGTGTGCATAAGTTGGATTTACTTCTCGTCGACTGAGACAAGTATACAGAAGAACAAGAACTGGTTAAGGAATCGGCTATGACTTTCTTAAGGTGGCCGCCTGGTGAAGGGCGTGTTTGGGTGTGCGGTGAAAATCAAAGAAGCGCTATGAGTGATGCCAACCGGCACATGTATTGTGATATCGCCTATACGCTCAAAGTCATTAATTCGTGTTCAATGTTCCCGCTATAACACTTTTACTGTGGGACGCAAAGCAGTGATCCCATAATTTTTTTTCAGCCCGTCACTGTAACAGAGTACAATGTAACTGTAGACCTCAATTTCGAACGACTACGGTACATATAACTTACAAAAAAACTGTCTGAAATGCCGAATTCAGCCAAGTTTGGGGGCGTTGAAATTACGTTTCCAATGTGCGTGGTGTCTTATAAGTCATGTTCACTGGTAGTCTGAAGTGAGTTTTCATTTTGTAGATAAACATCGTGGACACGCGTTTATAGGTCTCTGGTTAAAAATGCGACTCCGAACACGATGCATGCGGTTCTAAAGCCAGCCATGTGGTGGCCTTACGGAACCATTCTAGTATTTGCCGTGAATATCTGAAATATTGATGGCCGGAGCCTGGAATCGAACACTTTTTCTCCCATATGCAAGTCCAACACGTTACGCTACCTCGTTTGGTCAATTGACACTAAAATATTTTGAGATTTACAAATATATTTAAGTTGTTATAGAGAAATTATGGAACTAATACTGCAGGTATTACAGTTTTTACCAATTTCGAGAGAAAATATTCGTGTAGGTTGAAATTTCGATAGCATAATTACTTCTACTGAAATATATAAATAAATACTATATATATATAATATATATATATATATGCACTTACAATGTCATAAATTGTTCCTCAAAAATTCAACTCACTGGCATTTTGGCAATAGGTATATTTATATTGTTTGCAAAGCTTATTTTCCAATATTTCCAATTATGTCTGCATTGAAATGAAAAAATTATATGCTATATGTAGCGTTAATTTATGTGTACTCTGGTAAACATTTAGTAACTTTTGACAGTTCACTGATAACTTAATTGCAATATTTAAGTAATGTCTGTTACAAGGCAAGAATATTTTACTGCACATTAAACGCAATGGACGTACCAGGTTCATTACAGAACCAAAAATGTCGTCTTCCATTGCATAAATTACATTAAAAACGTTTTTTTGAAGTTACACTCGAAATAATCAAAATCTACATAAATTTTGTTAAACTAGGTATACGAACACATCAGCATGAACACGCTGACGACGATATTTTGACAGGTATCAGAAAAAGTATTTGCAATATGACGTATTATTAGTTAGAAAAGTAATGTTCATCCGCATAAACACGTCATTCAGCTCTATAGTGAATTAAGTATATCGTATCTGCTTTCCATCAAACATTCTGCAATTGCACACTGCAACGCACATCACACACGTATTAGGTGGCTGTCTTAAAACAGTTTAAGATATTATGTAGCGAAATTTACGAGTTTAATGTGGAAAAGAGGTAATTTTCGAGCACAGTAATATTTTTGTGCAAAAAAAAAAATTAAGATATGGAAATCTTTTTCACTGAGCAGACGATAACTGCAAGTTAATATACTAAGTACTCTAGCTGCATGCGCACAATAAATACTCAAAATTATACTTATTAACACATTCTTGCACATATAAGTCATAACAACAGTACCGATCTGGAAAAGACCCATTTGATTATGCTCGACTTGTCAGTCGTCCACAGTCTATCAATGAATGAGTCAGAAAAATCAACATAAAATAAGGTTCGTTAGGTAAAGGGGTAAGCTATTGGTGCATTATTTCGATGCCATAGACAGTTTTATTATTTAGCTTCATGGCGATAGAGGACTCTGTGGCACGAGGTTCCGGCGTCAGAGATTGTTGCTATTGTTTAATCTTCGCAAATTGGCTTCAAGAAGCCTACAGTTATAGATTAATGCTTTTAGCGATGAATTACGTACCGCGCCCTCTTAAAACGGAAACGTGCAAATGTTGACTTTAACAAGTTATTACGAGAAAACTATGAGAGATAAAAAAAATTTCATAAGAGCCAAATTTAGTCACACGTTATGTGTAAAATAAAGAAAAAAATATATGGTACAAATAAAAAAATTAAAACATGGTGATGAAAATTGCAGTAGACCGCGCCCTTAAAATCCATGTTTAGTGAATTCCGAGTAGACACTAATCCGCCGCAGAAACAATGAAATTCGGAGTTGAATCAATTCCGAGTTGACGTAATTCTGTGTCCCCAAATGATTTCAATGCCACTCTCTTTAGTTACGACGACATACAGTGTCATTTATTTGTATTATTTTTTCTGCAGTACTCCTACCAATCCCTCGGGGACAAGCCGAGTAATATTCCCCTTATGTGTTACAGTGGAGGGAAAATTTGAGGTTGGAGAGGGAAAACAATGCCTTGTGGCTTCTTGGAGAGGAGCTAGTGACGGCAATAATATCTGGGATTGCGAAACCGCGTTATCTCCTGCGTGAAGTTTGCGCGGGCCCAGGGGTAAGTTTACGTAAGGAGGGGGGTGCGAAAAGGGGGTAAAACCGAACGCGGCAAACACGCCTCGGGGCGTCCAGTGGACAGCGTTGGCTTCAAGTGGTGTGATTGGAGGAGCTCTGACAGGCTGCATCTTTGGAAGGGGGGGGGGAAGAGGACGCGTGTTTGAGCTGCGGGAAAAGGGTTAGAAGTGGAAAAAGGGGGGTGGGGGCAGAGCCCCATGAGTTCTGGGGCGGGTCGAAATAAAGAGAAGAGGAAACGTAACGTTGGGAAGAGAATGGGTGGGTGACGAGGTAAAAAAAACCATTTTCGCACGGCAAAACGCTGGAGTGTTTTCGTAAACAAACGCCATTTAAATTACTTCCGGGGTTTTGGGAATAGCAGTTTTGTTGGGAAGAGGTCATCCACCAAGCGAACCGAATTGCTGGGTCTGGGGACAACAGCGAGTTAAAAGTCAAATAAATCATCTGGGGACCCTTGTTCTGCCCGCCCTTGTGAACGTGATTGCCCGGTTGCGATTAGATTATCGTACGTCCCATTCAGAACATGGGTGTATAAAAAAACATGTTAGCTATTTTAGGTATTTTAAATACCTCAATAAGTTTTCTTTCATAGGGCCCTTATTGACTTAAGGCCAAGCACGATGTTGGTTCAAATGAGTCTGTTTAACATTCTTCTGTTACAATTTGTTTTATTTTTTATAAAACATTTTTAGGAATACATATTAGTGATTGTAGAGGTCAAAATTTCTCCTTCGTATTTTTATACATGTGCATACGTATATAGTAATAGTTCAGTATATTTGTACACGAAAGACGTATAAATTACACGCTTATTGTAATAAATTAATATATGAACGCAAATATGCTTGTCGGGTTTTGCTTGAATGCACATTAACACACAACACGTTGAGATAGAATTTATTTGCGCGTTAACAGAAAACATATTGTAATAATTATAATAGCGGCCACGTTCGTATGCGCAGTCTATTGCCTGTGATGTTCGCAGATTTTTTAAAATGAAATTTGACTTTAATAAGAATTTTTTTCGGCTGTTTATTACGTTTGTACAATAAACTCGTTGAGTTCATGCACAACACTTGTGCGAAATATTAATATTTGCTGAGCATAATTCTTTAGAATAAATCCAGTGCGTTTTATTTAACAGACAAATGAGGCGAAATTGGTTGCAATGCATGCTGATAGATTCGCCTGTTAACTGAAGCTGTACCGATGAGTAAGATTTGGACACTAATTTAGGCGAGGGGGGGGGGGATCGAAGCATCACCAAGAGGGTCTACGCAATAATAACATGTTATTATTATTATTGTTATTATTATACTTAAACGGTTGCCATTTCGCAAACACCGAACTGTTACTGCACAGTTTACATTAAGTAAAACTAGTACAACAAGCATGGGTTAGCTACTATATTGCTAAAAATTTAAATTTACTATTTATATAATTACTAAATTTCATGCTAGAAGCCCATATTTAACTAGAGGTTTATTGTAAGCATGGTTATGGAATTTAATGTTTGTTAATAAAGGAAGTCTCCCCAATTTCGCCCACCTTTTTTTGGAGAAGCTTACTGAAAATGTTTTACACTTAACTAATTAAATGTATATGTAGTATGTATATAAATCCTTATTTTAACTGTACATAAAACTAAAACAAATATTTGTTAAAGGCATGTATAGAAAAAAATTAATATACATGAAATTGCATTTTGCAGCACTGAACAAAAGTGGTCCTAATTTCGTACATAAGTTAAAATATATTGAAAACTTTAATAAAGCATGTTCATAACATACGAAAACATTAATATATGGAGCTGTAAACAATAATATACATTAATTTTTTTAGAGAAAAAATTACGAACCTTTTTTTTTTTTTTTATTGCACAAAACAACCTGAACAATTTCTTGAAGTAATTTCTAGCTGTTAACGCAAACAGCACAAATAAACTTTGAATCAGTTCCAGATTACTAACATGATGTTCGTGGCACAATACAATTAATTTTAGACGAAATTATTAAGAAATTCACACATTTTTACATTGAACAAAACATGAACAACTTCTTTAAGTAATATCATGCCACTGAGGCGAACAGCACAATACAATTTGGATCATCTCCAGCTGCCAGAAAAGTGTTCGTGGCACCATGAATTAACATTTTTGGACGACATTTTTCAGTAAAAGAGTATAAATACATTTTTGCATTGAACAAAACAGCATAAAAAAGTCCTTAAGTAACTCTTCAGCAGCTCTTCTTTATGGGGAGAAACTGAAAAAAAAAGCAGACCCATTTAGGGAACGTTTATGTGTGCTTGGCTGCTGAAAATCAGGAACAGGGCTGATGTCGGATGGAGACACGAATGAGGGGTTTGGCATAGTTATGTGGGAATCCTTTGAACTGTGATGTTTAAGGCGATACTACTTTTTAACCATCATGTAACTTACATGGTAAGTTATTTAAAAAATTGAGACAAGGTCCTAATTTAGCCCACGATCTACATTTCACCTATAGGTGAAAAATGGCACACGTACATGGGCGTAATTAGGAACAATTTGTAGCTCAAAGATTGCTGCTTCTGTGCATAGACACGGCCGCTGTTTACATTTCAAAAGCACTTCACTAAGAATCATGCTTGTTTACAATGTTGTATTTTTTCACAAAGTATTTCTACATACCTTCTCTGGTTTTAAAGTACAATTCAGATGATCACACAAAAACTGTGTGCTCTCAAAAACATTGAAAAATTCACTTCTTAAACACTACACGACTTATCACTTAGGCGGCAATGCTGGCCACTACAGGCACACGGAGCCTTCGCTTCTTCATGTCGTGGACAGAGCGCAACACCTCCTTGCATTTTGTTCTGCGTAGGGCGGAATAACGAACGTGGGCGAAATTAGGCGGACTTCCCTTGCTGTCACCCACTGGTAAGATTTCAATATTCGTGTGATTAATGCACGTACTTCTTCGTTTTGTAGTAGGCAGAAGTTGGATACGAACAATTTTTCTTTAAAAATCAGACTCGGGTTAAGTTATTTAGTTATTAGAATCTATTTTTTACGTCTTTTAATGGTTTCGCGTGTCGCTTGTTGTTGAAATAAGATAATAACATTGCGGGACGAACAGTAACGAAAACTGTTATTTATTTATTTATTTTTTGGAAATAGTTCATCCGTCCAGAATGCTGAACGTCTGAATGGTAATGTTTATGGCAAACGTAACAACATGTGAAAATATTAAATTAGAAATTAATTAAAAATACTGAAATAAAATTATCCAAAATACCATGCTTGCTGTTTAGAACTCAAGCAAAATTTCCCATTTCAAATTCACACGAAAGATAGACCTAATATGAAATAAACCTGACATGAACAATAATAAATCGTATAATTTGATTCGTTTTAATATTAAATGTCCTTAATTTTTCCTAATTTACACTAAACCTTTACTATATATATCAAACTCAGTGTATTATTAGTTAAAGATTTTATGAATAAATATTTTTTTAGCTACTTTGTTGGTTAGAGTAGCAATCGTTTACTGCTCCACTCAGAGTTACAAAAAAGAAAACAAGTTAAGACTTGAATTAAAAATTTTAAAACCCCCCGACTCACAAGATGCTAAGTACCAGTCGAATTGCTCGTATTCCTATATAAAAAAAAAATCTAACGTTTTCCTTGAACCACGTCAGCTTACAAACAAAAAAAATCCCCTCCAAAATAGGTCCATTCGTTTAGGACTGCGATGCCACAGACAGACACGTCAAACTTTTAACACTCCTCTTTTTGCGTCGGAGGTTAAAATGCCTATCGTGAAGGTGTATTTATATATTTTAGAGGGTTTAATAACGTCACCCGTTTTTATGAACTTTTCAGGCTGAATGAGGGACGGCTTACAAACTAACTAAACCTAATAAAACGACACAACCATCCGTGCCCGTACCGGGATTTGAACCCAGGACATCTCGCACCGTAAGCCGGCATGCTACCGACTATGCTTCTGACGGTACAGTTTCTGTTGCACGAGCTTTGACCAGATACATATCTGAAGTATAGTTTCATCGATATAGCATGGCTAGTTACGATTTAGCATAAACGACCTGCATCATGAGTTCACCGTCACCCGGTAAAAGTCAAAATTTCTCTTTCAAATTGTGTAAGCACTTGTGCATTGAAAAGAACAGGGTGTTAGAAAATCATCATCATTAATATTATCCGTTTCAGCATCATCCAGTAACTGTTGAGAATACGCCACGCCACGAATGGATCAAACGATGCGGGAATTTCAGTTCGGATATCTTTATTTCAGTGTCCATAATGTTACGCCCTTACATTGTTAACATCTTCGTAGCTGTTATTCGCTAAGAGAATTCTGGCATACATACAACAAGCTTAATATGCACAGCAGATACATGTTTCATTGTTATACGTTGGCCAACACATAACAATATTAATGTACCGATGGGCGATGGAGATGGCTGTTATGTACATAAATAATAAATTATATTATTATTGACCGTACACACTTCTAGAAGTTATATTGACAGTCCTCGACTTCAATTTGTTGATCGAGGCCGAAATGTAGTTACGACATATTATATATATATATATATATATATATATATATATATATATATATATATATATATATATATATACTGTACCCAAGGAGAAGCCCCATGTAACAAGTCGAGGAGAAATACGAAAATATGAGTAAATTTACACAAAGTTAAATTATGTATATCTCCAACAAAAACGAGCATACAATGTGTACCTAATAGACAGAAGTCATTGTCAAAGTAAACGTTACAAAAGTTAGGCATAATAATGGAACTGTGGATTGAATTATTAAAAATATCAGGAAAAACAGAATGACATTAAATCCAAGTTCAAAAAACTCATTTATTAATTGACTTAGTAGAAAGAGTAAGCAAGCTTCCATAAATTTACTTATTACCAATTACAGAAACATGTTGAAAGTTGTCTAGATCCATTTTCACTTTAATCATCTTATGAAAATCAAGACGCATGAATATTTAGTATTTAAAATTTTACCTGAATTGAACAAATTGTCCTCATTCGACAACTCAAAATATGACAAAATATTCGATTGAACAATCGAATGTCTCACAATATATTTCCTTAAGCAAATAATTGTTTATTACAAAGCGCAAAATACCAACCAATAAGTTCATGAAGCAATAAGATTAATTAATTATATGCCAAATATTTAATACAAAACTCGGACCAAATACGAAGCAATTACTAGAACTTATGCTCAATACGAGCGATCAATATCATGAGCCTTACGAACAAACAAATGGGCGCAAGGAGATGCATGACAGCGAGAGACAGTAATGCAAAGGGAAGGCTAGCGAACCTTAATTACTGCAATAAATAACAAAAAGGAAAACCTGAAGGGTTATTATCAAAAGATAAATAGTCTGCATGACGAGTAAAAATCCCAAAAGGTTAAAAGGATTAGACAAAATATTCCGTGATCGTTTTCCTTGGCAATGATGATAATAAGTGGAGCTTATTAAATTTGGAATAAACACAGACATTTACATAAATTATGTAACTAAGAAAAAACCCACTACTCCACATAGTGGAAGGTTACCTAATTTTCCTCGCTGACCTGCAGTGGGATGGGAAAGAGGAGAAGTTTGTCGCCCTTGCTGCCAGCTGTCCAAGTGAAGCCAACCTACCTTCCTAGGCTGGTCGGCCGATCGGACCCAGGAGGGGAGGGGAAGGAATGAGGCAGACAGCAGGAGAGCAGCGAGGGATTGGGCAGATAAGGGAAAAGGGGAAGGAAGGAGCGGGAGTCGATCAGCGAGGCTCTCAGCGGAAGTAATCGATAGAGTTGACATCGAAAAGTTCGTACGAAGGCACCCACAGGGTACAATACATAAATATATATATATATATATATTTTTTGTAATTTTACCGTTACCACACCAGTGTATAGGCAATTTAAAATTGTTTACCGTATATCAATGGCAGCTTTCCTATAGGCTACATTTTTCAGAAACAGTCAAAATATATACTGTCGTTACGAGACCATATAGTGTGACAATCCTAACATTTTTAAAGGTTTGAAAGCCGAAGTATGACTAGTGTCCCCTATTTTGTCAGGGTTAGTAAAAACTTCCATTAATGTCTAGATAATTATTTGACAGTACACTTCTTTGGATCCATGTCTTTCTGGTGCAGGTTGGTAATGTTGTGGCAAGGGCGTCGATACACGTCCCGTATAATGCGTTACATGAGCCAATATTGCCTCTTGGTGGGAATATCTTTGTGCAGATTTTCGGTTGTCAGATTCGGTAGTTTCGTTGTCGCACCGAGTCCAATTCAGTGAGACCATTATTACACTCTTGGGTGGGATGGTCTTTTTACAGTGAGATGGCGTGTCTACCTTGGCCGGATATTTAAGGTGACTGCCAAAAGCTGTGTTGAACTTCTGTTATTAAAAGTTTTAAGAAAGCTATTGAACGTGCGTAGGTGTCTGCGTAGCAACAACATTCAGAGAACTTCTCACCCAAATCAACACCAATTTACGTCCTCCAGTGACCTTTAAATCTTTTCCTCGCGGCCGAAAATAGCGATTGTGGGCAAGATATTCCATAGCGCCTTGTAGTTCTACCTAATTAGTCGCGTTTGTTGAACAATACCCTTGCATTGCCTACATGACAGTCTCATTTAAACAAAAGGCAGGATTCGGAATTGTGACCTAGTTGAGTTCATTTAAGTTAATCTTAAGGGCTTGTTCTCGAGTTTTTTTCAGACTGGTGCCAATAACTCAAATATTTTTTAACCAAAAGTTTTGAAAACATTTGAGTCAATGTGCAATCACACGATGCACAATACTGTGGACGCGTTTTTTTAAATAATGTACCATTCGCCAGCAAAAAAAAAAATCCTTCATTTTTGCTTATTTTCACGACGAAAAGCGTGGTGGTACTTTGGGTAATGAAAAAAAAAAAAAAAAAAAAAAACCTGTATCATTATACAAAAAAATCTGTATAATTATAGAAAAAAATTCTGCTACAAATTATATCATATAAGTGTCAAAACTGTGCAGCGAAATTTTGATATGAGTATTAGGTAGCAATAAATAAATATTTTCGAAATCACTGCAAAACTCCGTAACAAGGCCTTAACTCAATAGGTATTCGGCTGAAAGCGTTCGGCCTAAATTGAATGCAGCATTAAATTATTGCTAGGTTTATAGTTTGTCAAGTAATAAAAAAAAATCTAACTTTTTGAGCAGTCAGAAAAAATACTACAGAAAGTTATGATTTTAGTTTTTCCTGAGTTAGAATTGATTTTTACAGCAGTGATAAAAACACTGACGGGTTGTATTACATTCGTCGTGGTGTCTTCTAAGCCACCATTTCTGTCGCCGAGTTCATTTCGTGTTATCGTGCTCATCTTTATCCATCCTTGTCGACATTTTCACGCACCTAGTTTGGTCCTTGTCTGTTTTAAATTTCCTTTTCTAGATTTTGGTTTCCATTAATATTCTATGGCCAAGTTGAAAAGTGAAACACCTCAAAATTCCCAGTTTTCAGTAAAATGCATATAGAATGATTTCCGTTTCTACTAAAAACCTGTTTATTAATATGTTCGGCTGGTGTTAATTCGTAGCAAAATTACAAAGCCAACTACTTAAGGTGTTTAAAATGTTTATAGTCTGAAATTATCACTCTTTAAAATAAAAGGAATACAATTTCTAGCTCTTCACTGTCAATCAGAATGAAGTGCCGTGCTATAAAAACAAGTAAATTTACGTGTTGTTTTTATTTTCAACTGTGTAGTTTACACTTCTATGTTTTGGTGAGCCAAACTCAAAAAAGCAATTTTTTTAGTTGTTTCCCTTTTGAACTGGGCCATCGATATATCGACTACACTCCTATTTCGGAATTACTGGTTTGTTGACTGCAGCCATTTATGGTTCACTTGTTTTTTTTTTATTGTTGCTCATTTTGTCGTGTTTAACCGTTTTATGTTGCTAGTAGTAACATAAAAGTGTTACACGAAAATACACACACCTTAACCAACACAAATATACATTATTATTCGTCCCTTCATGTGACGAGAATGATTTTTAAAAATCAATTTATGTTGTTAAGTTTATATAAAAATTTAATTATCAAAATAGCAATCATGAACATCAAATGACATTATTAACATTCAATAAATTACATCACTTTGAATGTATACAAATGCAGCATAATTATTTCACAGTTAAAGCTACGAGAGAAATAACTAAATAATTACGTTTTGATTTGGAGATAAATGAGATAAATTGAAACTCCTGGCCAGTACACATAATTTTACTGTGAATTATTTCGTTTCACTATGTTGATTGGTTTTCGGGGGTTGTATGAACTAAAAACATTCACAATTTGAATTTGAAATGCCATCATGGGGAAACTGCAGACCTAATTTGTTTTTGTAACAGGATAATGTACTCCCAAATTACGTCTACAAAACTAATACGATTTCATACAAATATAAAATTATGATTATTTCCTTCTGAAACGCCCTTAAAAGTACATATTTACAGCTCTGCTTCATTTACCGCAAATCACAGTCACAAAGTGTGTCGCAGTAACTGTATTTTCATTCGTACAGTAGTTTTACAGATGTTACTGCACAGATACACTGCTAATAACCATGAAGTAGAACAACAAATGCGCACGTAAGATGAAAGAAGCTGTTGCAGAAATGTTTTCGTGAAAATCAATGGTCCCTACCTTTCTTATCGTTAATAAAAATATAACTAATAGCATTATAAAGGAACTGAACTTACTGCAAAAATTTTTTTCAGGGAAATTTAATCTTTACTGAGACAATATGAAGTAATATGAATTAACAGGTTTTTTTTCTTGGATTAGAAAGTTTCAATGGTACGGCATTGATCACTTAATCGAATCTTTCGGAAGATATGGGTGGTTGGTTATGAACAGATATATTTTTTACCACTTTGATAAACAAAACCAGCGCATTTGTCATGTGTTACCAAGAAGGCGCCGTTATTGGAGATAGCTTGACAACTGGCGCCAAGTTGACCGCAAGTTATTATTTATGACCTGGTTAACAGGCGAATACTCAAAAGCTTTTGTCAAGCCTCTGCAGTATATGTAACGAGGAAACTGTAGACTTATTTCATATCGCCATTAGGTTGGAAGAAGTTGGATCATTTATCGTCGGTTCGACAACATTCATGGTCATCAAACTTTTACTCACCTGACTTATTTACGAAATTCGTACTAATCTTACGATGGTTACGTTGAGTAATTTATGTAATTTATTTCAATACATATCTTTACATTAACTTCGCTTAAAATAATAAAGATAGCCATGCGTAGGCCCGTACCTGAACCCTCTGTGCCACAGCTACAAATAGTGAAATCTTATTTTCGATACAGAAGGCTAGCTTACATTTTTGCTACTCTGCAGGCAAGCAGTGTAATTATTTTGTGCCTCACAAAGAAACCCAGCTGGCGAACTAAACTCAAATGGTTATCCTTCAACATATTTTTGTGAACAATACAAAACAATTTTACAGTGAGGTAACGACTGAAGAGATGAAAACTATTGAATTTTTTATTATATAGGCATGTATCACGGGAATTCGTATCCCTGGCTAGCTTGAGCTCGATAGCTGAGAAGTGGGTAAACTATGAGAAAAGTTTGACAAGGGGTCTAGACGGACTGTCTGGCGTTGACTTGAGCGGTTTTTGCGTGCAGGCGGCTCGTCGTGGCGGGTAGCTGATAGCAGCTTAACAATGGGCCCGGTGCCGAAGAACAGCGAGGGCGTCCCGTGCACCATCCCTGCCCCCCTCCCTCCGGGCAAAACCCAAAGTACTGGCCGAAGCTGATAGCAGAGGCTGTCCTGGGGCTCCTCTCTCGTGTGTAGTCATTTACCGTCTCTATCTCCCCCGGGCAGAGTCCCACCCTTGTACCCCTAGAGGCGAGAGGAGATGCCTTGCCGAAAATCCACGCAACAAGCCCCAGTGAAATTTATCATCACCTCACCCCTCTTCGTCCTTAAAAACAGTACTCTTGCAGCTAGTGCCAAGTAAAGAGCTTATGCCGGCCGCCGTAGCGAAGCGTCTTCGCGCAGAACTTCCAAACAATAAATTCAATGCGTGCGCAGAGACAAGGTGAAAAAGGGGCACTGGACTTATTGTGGGGAGGATCGGCCATCGTCATTTCGGTATTTCATGGTTTACAGAAATCGCTGCAGTTGAATGCTGGGATGATTCCTGAGGATCAGTATCTGTCATTTTCTAAATCTTGATTTTCCATTATAACTTCCATACTACGAGATTTATCTTAATTTTCCGTTTGATGAGGCACACGTATTACTTTCTTAAGCAGTATCACATTGCTGCATATCCACAACCTTTCTTAATTTTTGATAGTAGCCTTACGGAGGAAAGAAAGTAGATTTTTTTTTCTGTGGATTGTCACGAATGAAGCATAATCTGTAGTACTCAAGCAATACTACTAACTGTATATTATGGACGGAGCTACGCTATCTGTTCCGAAATGCCAACCCGCGAACATGGAAAACACCGTTGGGGTCAAATAGTTGTATTATGGACACACATGCAATATATTTACTCAGCCCCTCTGAACTCAGAAGAGATGAGAATAAAACCTGCGAGAGAAGCATATGTTTATTAACGTTTAAAACACAATATGAAATGTACGGGCCAAATTAAAAGCAATAGTTCAGTTATTCCAAAATGGCTGGTACTGATCCCCCTCACGAGAATTTTTCAAGGGGTGGATAGACGCCAGTTGAGGCATGTGGTGAACGTGTAAGACTCGACCTTCGAACACGTGACCGAACGATCACGGTCGTTGTAGTCTTAACAACACTCAAATTCGACCCGTAACAGTCTGTAGATGTTGCATGTCTCAAAAGCCAAAGGACTAAACTAGACGTTATGATGAATTTTTCTTCTTTGTCTTCCGAAGAATGACAGCCGATTCCCCAAGTATTCCGAGTGTATGTGATTTTCACGATTTCTTTGTCTAATGACAAACGGTAGCACTAAAACAAAAATGACGTCTACAGATAAAAAAACATTTTCTTGTATCCAGGAAATGAATTATGTTCCCAGAACCGTTATTTACCGACACTGATTTTAAGAAAAAACATCTTACTAGAGATTGCTTTGAACAATGGCCATAGCTGAATTATCTCCCAGATCCTGTCCTCATGTAAAGTTATGTGTAAGCGTCTACGATGACCTCGCTGTCTATAAGACGTAAAGTCCATTTAACTAAACGTATGTACAGTGCGTACTGTGACTCTACACTTGCACAAAACGTACGTAGGGTGTACGTTGTCTGGGTGAACGTATTTTCTTTCGTGATCCAGACACGCATCACACCTCAAGCTGGCCTCTGTGCGGAAGTCAATTGAACATTTTCGCAGTTTTCCTGTCAATGGCTCACTTCTACAAGACATTCAGTGGCGACACCATCATTTCATGACATAGTATACTGCAGATATAGGTGTACCGTACTAGTCCATATCATTTCAATTATTCTTCACTACAATGTTTCTTATCTTAAGAGGGTGTGGTAGATACACTGTAAAATTACTTTCTAAAATGTTTAGGAAGTTATTATCCCAGACGCAGTATGGGACAGTTACCACACTTCCGTCTTGTAAATATGCAAACCTTTACAGTTGTTACAATACAAGTCTGGTATCTTCAGTATTCATTTGACTGTTTTATAAAAATATTTAGGAGTGCTACCATGGATGTCTGGTAAACTATTCTACCATACCCACTTTCTTAGCGCTCCTATACGCACGTCTGGTAAATTTACAGACTATTTTTAGAGTGTATATACGCGCTGAGTTCTACAATTGAAATATAGACACTTTTTGCAAGTCAATATAGGAGGACCTCGGGGTAAATAATGATAACAACCATCCCTGTTGTTTTCAGCTAAGGTGTAAAACAGTAAGTCAAATGTGGACATTGCATTAGTGGTTTAAAATTAACTATGTAGGCCTACGCATTTTGTAAATAAGTATTTCATTCAAATTTGCAGATAATATTTCCTTTACATCGGTTGCATTAAAATGTGGGTTACAATTTTTTACTCCCGAGGTCTTCAGAAAAACAACAAAACAACAATCATTGATAATTATATTTGCGAACTGTTTTTTTGCAAACATTTATCCACAGTGATGCTTTTGTTAAGCATAATCTCCCGCGCGGCTATTAAGTGTATGAAATATCGGCGTCAGAGATTGTTGTTCAGCTATTCGTTACTCGAGAAAAAGTTTTGTTCAGAATGCTGGTTTTTTATTTTAGCAAATCGGCTTCGAGAAACCTACAATTCTGAACTGATGCTTTTAGCGTTGTATTATATACCACGCACTCTTAAGTTTCTCGAGTAACGTATTATTGAAGAACAATTTCTGACGCGGAAATCTCGTACATTTAATTGCGGCGCAGGAGATAACGCTTAATAAATGCACAATTCTGGGTAAATGTGTGCTCATAAAGCCGGCAAGTATAATTACATAGTACTGTTTTTTTTTTAGCGTATTAAATCATAAGCATTAGAAAAGGTATACGCACGTGCAAGACACATTCAATTTTAATGATATGTCTAGTCATAGCGTCACCACTGACTGTTTCAGAGGAAATTTCACGACTGCTCGCCAGGTAAGCGGCTCGCACCTAAACGCTGGAGGGTGAGGCACGATGCGCGTATCTGTGTCGTCCTTACCGCTTCCGCACTTCCAGGCCTCGAACACGCTAAATACGCTTAATCAGATTTTTAAATGTTTGTTGCAATGGGAGTTTACAATTGAATTTAAACACAGGTTTGCAGATAAACATGAGCAACGGCGTATGTCCACAATCCAATAAAATTTAACGTTTAATCAGGCGGCCGCCTTAATGTTTGTGAGCTGTGCCCAGAAAGGCCGAAGATAAAGTACAGCTAGATGGTTTAAAGTAGTAGTCAGACAACGCAGTACTTTCGTTACGGAAACAGTGTTACATTACCCTACCTAATAGTAAACGCTTCTGTAATTGGTACTCCGTTCGAAAAAACAACTGAGAACGATTTACACGTTTAAAAATCTTTCTCTAACACTCAAACAACTTTATTTTAGTTATTTATGTCCAATAAATGTCAATTAGTATGATACGATGATACGATCCCTAGTCAATGCATAATATTTAAAAAAAAAATTACGTTTCAGGTTAACTACTGCGCGTCTTTTAGTAAAGCAGCAACTTTCACACACTAGCGTGACAGCTGCTCTCACGATAGTTTCTATAATCGTGGAAAAGAGTCTTAAACAAATGCACAATCATCTTGCATCCGCGAGTGTCTTTTCGGTGTATATGCTACAGCAGCGACCTAGATATGTCGAAAAACTCCTTAAAAGGTGTCGTCCGAGACAATTGTCTCAAACAGTGTGATATTTAAATGCCGTAACGTCATTTTATACGGCCTCACTTTGTATTTAGTGTTTTAAAATTACTAAACCATTAACTTTATTTTACTACGTATTGCCTTTCTTAACTTTAATACGTGTTAATTTCGCAGGTGTTCGTGTGTAATGTTTCATTATTTATTGTTTTAAAAGTACGGTCGCTTAAATGTAACTATAACTTACTTTGGTGCGTATAGCTTTTAAAAATGTTGACAGGTATCCGGACAATTACTGTTAATATTATGCAATTTCTGCCTCACTATAAAACACAATTGACAGTGCACACGATGCAATGGACAATCAGGTCAATTTATAACAAAAAATAATGTCGATGGTAATAGCATCAAAAACCTTCAATATCTTAAAATAAGTACCGAGCGAGGTGGCGCAACGTTGACACATTGGCCTCGGATTTGGGAGGACCCGGGTTCAATCCCCGGTTCTGGCCATCCTGGTTTTGGTTTTCCATGTTCACCCGAAATCCCTCCAGAGTAATGCTGGTATTCTTCCTTAACAATGGCCACGGCCGATGCCTCTCCCAGCATCTGCTATTGTACAAAGTTGTGTGTTAACAGTTTTTAATGATCTTGCTGTCGACGAGACGTAAAGCTTACTTACCTAACCTTTATAATAATAAAGAACCCTCAGAAATGTCATACTTTACTGTTGTTGCGTGTAGCAGAGTGTAACCAATGGTAACACCTCTCCATGAAATATGACGTCTGCGTTATTAATCGAAACATCGGTATACACAAGTACTTTGAAGTTGGTGAAATTCAAATGTGTACGATATTTTGTAATAATATTTGTTTGTTAAATTTTTCCTCATCTTGCAGCTGAGTAACTTGAATAATACAGCGTGGTAGGATCAGGAAGACCCGCTTGAAGACCCGTACACGAGAGTAGAGTCGTCGAGAAATCCTCGCCCCATTTTCATGAATGAATCTGTCCGCACTTTCAAGACGCGACTCGACGAGGGGGAGGGAACTGGAGTAGGATGTTGCCCCCGAGTCGGCCGACACAGGACTTGGAGGAAGGAATGGGTTGGCCGTGGGTAGGTGGGTGGGATGAGCACGACTTTGGAAACGCGAGAGGATGGAACTCACGCGGAGAAGTGAAATGTTACTCCTTTCTTAATAATTCAGCGCCTACCCCATTGCGTTACCGCGGTAAATCAACCCCTCCTCGGTGCTGCCTCACCCCCTAGCCGAGCGACGACGTCTGTCCTCGCCCGTGAAAGCTCAGAGCAATCTGCTGACTACGCAGTCCGACGTCCTCCCTCACCTCCCCCAACCAAAGATTCGTCTCGTGTCCCCCTCGGTTCTTATTGTTTTGTGGACGCAAGCTAGAAATGACGGAGATGCAGGCAGGACGGAAGGGAATCTGTGGAGGGTGAGGAACTCAACTTTCCGTTTTCCACCCTTCATCTCTCCCCCTTCAAGAAAGTCGCTCCTCTTTCTATCATCGGACTGGAGAGGTTGCGACTGTCTGAAGGGTTGGGGAAGGGGTGGGTGAAGGAGAAGACAGAACTCATCCCGAAAAATATGGACTCATCAAAGCCTTGGGAAGAAGTATGAGGGGGGAATCCTTTGTCGGCAATTAGGAGATTGAGAAGGCATCATGGTCCGTTACAGGGAGATTTCGAGGGAAGACTTGGAAGTCTGAGAATTACGGATACCTCCCGGAAAATGACCCGTGTCCTGACTAAAAGGATGTTTTTATGTTGGAGCGTTATACCACGTAGTAGGGCTTTTTGATTTGCGACCTCCTGCGTTAGTCATACTATTGACTACGCTATTATTGCAGATTGAGACATGGTAGCCTTTCTCCAGCTTTACAATGTGAGCCAGATTGCGAGGTTCACACCCTGCCCGGTAGATGTCTCACGCCTGTATTTTTGTCACTGTTTGGTTCTTCACACTCCTCGTTGTATGGGCAACTTGTGATGACTTTTAAAATAGTTTTAAATTTCCATCTAAAATACGTTAGGCGTTTCAAATCCCTCAATTAAAATTAGTTTCGGTGGGGGTAAATTTGGAAGTTTCGTGAACAAGCTGGCACGCCTACATGTGTACTGTTTCATTGCCTATGTCTTTATGCTACGAAGTACAGAGAAGCATACACTATTCTTGGAACTACGTCGTTAGAATAGTTCTCGAAGCACGTGTTCCGGCATATAGTAGAGACAGTGTTGTACCTAATCATAAGGAGCAGTCGTGATATAGGCCGTTCACAATAAAGTGAGCACTTCATAAAGTTTTCTTTTAACTGTTTTGCAGTCATCACTACTATTTTTCATATGAAAACTTCCATGTAACTAAAAACCTGTGTACGCATTCCAACACTCTGATAAGTGAACATCTATTGGCCCAATAAAACATATCTTTAATTAATTTATAAAGTTCTGCTGACTGCTCAGTTTATAGTGAACAGGCTATACGCGTGGATTCCGAGTCTCGCCTGCGGCACTGAATATATTTAGGCGTAGATGTCGGCAAAGAAGAGACATTTTTAGCGATATCTTTGACCTATCGCTACGATCGCCATTGTGGTTGGCGGAGTGGCTGGAGCACACGTCTACAACCAAAACGAGCCGAGTTACATTCCCGGAGATGCCTTAATTTTGGGGGTTACGTGGCGGAAATTGCGTTGGCAGGAGTTTTTTTTTTTTTAATTATTACACGAAAAAAGTGGAAAAATTATCAATTAAAAACAATCACGAAAGCAAATATTTTTATGCCCAGACCATTGGCCGTTATCCACAGTTGGAGGTTTTTTTAAACCTAATTGATAGGGTACTGTTTTGAACTTCTGTTGTGAATGACAGCGCATAGTATGTAAGCATTGTGACGTTAAAAGAGTTCCGGTGAAATCTGTTAATATGAGTAAACTGTGTACTTTTGTTACCTTCTTGAAGTTACACGTCGTGACAACAAATTTGGTAACTGGAACTTCATTTGTAAGGCATTTGGGAGGATATCAGTTCACGCACAATTTCAGAATGCCCACTACAGAACACTGGTTGTAGGTTATATCATAAATAGCAATGGAGTGAATGAAAATAAATCCTTAGCTTAATGACTTGACGTGTGTATGTTACTGCATTTATTCTGTCAGTAGTTGCCTAGTTGATTACTTTATAATCTCGATGGGAGAAATCTATTAAAAAAAGAATTCCGTAACCTCATTGTGTCGACAGTAACCAGCCCTTTAATAACCATAAGTAAGAAACACAATTTATATAATATCCTTTTTGTTGTTGCTGCAACAAAATATGTCCAGGAGATTAAAATAACTATTTCTAACGATTAAAAGAACACACTAAGCAACTTAAAATGTGTTGAGAAGTTGCACATGCACTGCTTAACAACTTTAAAATTCAAATACATATGTCATGCATTATTTCTCTTAACGCTTCCTATCTCCGCCCGACTTGTCAGGAAATAATCTATTCACTCACTTATTCGTTAATTTAGTCAGCTTAACTACGGTTGGCTCAACCAGTTCAGTGGCGATGAGTTAGCCTTTGCTTAGGACATTCTCGTTAAAGTGAGGATTTTTGAAGCAATGGTTATTATCTAAATTTAACGGACTTTGTATCTTGTTGCCCCCTTTTGAATAAACCTAAGCAGTGCTTAGCTGTCCATGGAATCAATTAACTCCATATGCAGTTACAGAACCAAAATAATTTTTTGCTGATTACAATTAAACTGTTTTCAGTTTTCTTTATTTATTGAAGTAAATAATAGTTTAATGCCACTCTTACATCAACAGTACGTTAAACAATTACAATTTATTAAGTGCCAGGAGTTGTGTTGCATTCATTAATTCACTGCTCCACAGCACAGCATATCCTACACCTACACCTACTTTACATATTATTAATATCATATAAATTAGAACATTAATATAAAGTATTAATTATATTATATAAAAATATATAAAGTTATAGTATAATAAATAATTAATATTAAATAAATAATGCATTTGAAAACGCAGTGATTCTGCTAAGAATACTTTACCAAACTGCTAGGTGTTAAAATTGCTGTTCATTGTGAATGGTAAATTTACCCTGATAAAAGTATGTAGCCCTATACTTTATAGGCTGTTGAACATTTAGTTGTGAAATAAAACAAATATTTATCGTAGTAATATAAAATCAGAACCGTTACTTACTTGAAGTTGTTAAAGTTATTTCGGAAAACTCAACACTATTTATTCATTTACAGTTATCAATGGCGTTGTTCACACTTTGAAGACAAATTATGAGCAGTGAAACTCCAAAAAATTATATGTATATATATATATATATATATATATATATATATATATATATGTGTGTGTGTGTGTGTGTGTGTGAATTTATCTCTGATTAGAATGTTTACGAAAATGGCATAAAAAGTTCCTTTAAAGTTCTGCCGTATCGAAGAAAATAATTTCATCAAGCGCTATGGTTTAGTTATAATAATAAAAGGAACAATAAAAGAATGCATTTTAGAGACTAGAACCATAATCTCTGTAAATACAATCAACAATTTACGTACGCTAACTTAACGCAAGACATATACAAAACACGTTATTACGTATGAAAAAGCCTATCGGGTAGGTCAATTGTTAAAGTACACTTATTTAATAAAGCTAAAATATAAATCCTCAACGATGTCATATGACCTGAACGTTATTAATTTATGGAACTTTAACAAGTTATATTTTGATACTAAAAATAAAAGTTCTTTAGCGCATTTAATTCTACAATTTCTTCTTTGAGTACTTCAACTTTGCCTTGGTAATTTCAAACTAAAAATAAGTTTTAAGAAATATGTTGTAATATGGAGGGAAACAGAGATAATATAGCGAGTAAAGTGCTCAAATTCGGTTTAGTAGTGAAGCAAGAGATAGTAAGAACATGTTTTGTTAAAGTCACTTTTCAAGAAGCACTCGGAAAGCTTTTTAAAAATGTTACCTTATTCGCCGTCCCCTAAGACTTTTCTAAATTAAGGAGTTCCATGTCTACGAAGAAAAAAGCACGAACAGTTTCTCAACGACTACATCTCCAAGACATTGTTACCATTCAAGCAAAACGTGACTATCTAGTTCATCCTTCTAAAAATAGAATTACTGGATGAAATCGTACTTTCTGGAAGAGAAAATCAGGGAAACAAGGTACATCACTGTGCCCTAAAAAGCAAGTATGGCTAAGATACATTTCTGTTATTAGAAAACGATATAACTTCAGTTGTGAAAAGAAAAATCTTGTAACTAAAAGAAAATCAAAAAAGTTATTTATGTTTTGTAGGATATTATGCTCGGGAATGAAGTCCATACGAATGAAAACATGCAGATGATGTCAAATAAAATGTAACAATAATGTCTTCTGTTTACATACATTTTCATATGAATAACGACTACGTAAAGAAACAAAAGATAAAATAGTTGTAAAGGAATTAATGGACCAAGCAGGTAAGAGACCAAGGAGTCAGTTGACATTAAGAACCGTATCAATAAACGGCTTTCGAATGACAACCAACTGTTCACCAATGCTTTTTTCTATGGGGATAGCAGTTGGTTGTCATTCGAAAGTCGTTTATAGATATGGCCCTAAGGGCCGTATCTATAGACCTCTTTCGAATGACAACCAACTGCTCACCAATGCTTTCTCTATGGAGATAGCAGTTGGTTGTCATTCGAAAGAGGTTTATAATATCGGCCCTAAGTCTCGTCGACAGCGAGGTTATAGGAGACGGTTACACATATCACAAGGAGGGGAAATTGGAGAGGAATCAGCCAAGGTCTTTGTTAAGGCTCTATTGCAGAATTTCCCGGAGCGAAAACAGTATGGCCGGAGCCGGGAATCGAATTCACTCTTCCCTTTGAGCAAGCTTGGTCGGTAAGTGTCATGGGAACTATAAAATTTATATACCCAATGCAAATAGAAATACAAAGACATACCTACCTTGTAATGATATACATCTATATTTCGTATTTTTACAAATAAAGTTTTGGCAGTTTTAATAAGAATTCTCCTTGACAACAGGATTCCCATGGATATCCGCTGAGGAAAATTTTTACGGGGTGGATTCCAATTATTAAGTTACGTTTTAAAAATACCTTTTCATTAGCATATGCAAATGAAATGCGGACTTTTTCGGCAGAAAAAGAAATATTAAAAAAATTGGTTTGCAAAAAAACTAACATAATTCTAGCTAGTTATAACGACGTTCCAGCTCCATGTGAATTGGTATCCGGTACACAATCTAAATGGTGGGTAAAGTAAGAGGGCTTTACGTCTCGTCGACAGAAGGGTAATTAGAGAAGGTGACACTCAACTTGGTACAATGACAGCAGCTGGGAGAATAGTAGGCCATGGTTTTTGTTAAATAACCATCCCAGCATTTGCCTGGAGATATTTCGGGAAACCACGGAAAACCGAAATCAGGACCGAGGGGGATAGAACCTGGGTTCAGCGTGTTACCGTGGCGCCACCTCGTTAGGTCTAGAAGGCGGAGAACCAAAACGAGTGGAGGGAGGGGGAGTGAATTACAATACATTATATCAACGTATTGTCCATTGCAATACAAGTATGAAGTCTTCAGTTTGTTTCCATCAATTCGAATTTCATAAGGTGTTATGATCTTTGACATATAAATAAAAAATATTTAAACCAGCTCTACGATGACAAATAAATGTTTAACGTATTCTGTAAAATAGCTGTTAGAAATGCACGTATCTGCATAAGCATAATTACCTTCAAGATTTTTTGGAGAAATATTTTTCCTGTAAGAGATTTGACAGAGCGTTTCACAAGAGTATTGATAAAAAAAACCTGACCTTGTCATTCACAACCCTAGTAAAATAAAATTGTGTACAGACTTTTCAGTTAATATTGCCTATATGAAGTAACTTCCTTTGCCCGATACATTTAAGGGGCCGCGGTTGTCGAGGGGTCAGACCTCTCGCACTCACCAAGGCGATCCGGGTTCGATTCCCACCGAGATCGGTCCCCGGATTTTCGCATGTGGGAATCGTGACGGACGATGACGTTGGTCGGCGGATTTTCTTGGGGATTTCCCGTTTCTCCCACCCTTTAATTTCGGCGCTGCTTCATACTCACCTCATGTCAACCTTCAGCAGCGCTGAAGACCACGATGTTAAGCGCTGACAAAAAATATCTCACTCCACGAGTCCAATTATTTTGTTTGCTACTTTTTCCTGGGCATCACTTTTTTTCGTTGTTACACATTTTGCTATCTATACATAATGTTGCTATACTTAACATACTAGCTTGAACATTCCTTTTAATGGAATCGGGAAATCCTTTTAAATAAACTACTGAAATAACTTTGTTAACGATAACTACGTTGGTCTAAAATCAATTTCAGACTTGTTTATTTTAAGGCAAGTTTTTTATCTCAGGAAGATTTTTTAAAATAATTGAGTTTTATTTTCTACTGTTAATACCACAGAATCATCAACCATTCATCCATACTTGTGATTTTCTGTGTTACTTGCTAGAAAATATTCTGTGTGTAGCGTGATTTAACATTTATGATTGTATATTTGTCTTATTTATTTCTTTGTTATATACGACGGAAAGGGGGAAGGTTCCAACAAAACCCATTTATCCTCTCACACAACCAAAGAGCCACACTCCATACTGCGACTGAATGATTGTTGGCAGATAAGACACAAACAATGCCGTCTGAAAAAAGGAAGTTTTTTTGTGGCAGAGAAAGAAACGCTGGCTTGTTCCCGTCCTGAAATGTCATTCTGCTTGCTTCGTTCCTATTGTTACCTCCTTTTGTCTCTCTCTTATCTCCACGCCCCAACTCCCTTTTTTCATCCCTTTCCTCTTGGACTGTCCCACACACTATCGCACGGACGAGTCTTCATCTCCTTTCTCCTCACGCTGAAAAGTCCTTCATTCTCCAAGAACTACAACACACGAGGTACGACAGAAACTTTAAGCAAAGTATCGTGGAATCACAGAGAGGAGAAAAATCGCCTCCGACCAACTTCAACCTCTTTGAGCACAGGGTTTACTTCTGATTTGTTTTGACTCGTCGAAAAATAAAATTATATGAAAGTTTTTTTTCGAAACTCAGTCTCAGATGTAAGTGCAAATAGGGGTTTTGATGTAAAATATCTCCATTGGCAGAAATTTCGGGTAAATACAATTTAAATTTTACCAATTATTAGTTTCCGTGTGGTTATCATTACACGCCAATGCTACATTAAAGGTCAACGTTAAATAAAAAAAAATTCATTGAAAGTCCTTTGTTTTCAATGGCGGAGGAAACAAAATCCATTTCCGAGAAATTATATTTAAACATTTTTGTATCACCTGCAATACGAAATATTGTCCCAAGTTGCGAATATTCTTTCTTGTACTTTGTTACACCGTCAACTGAAGTTGCGTCCTGAATTAAGACATAAATCAAAAAAAGTTTTGTCAAGGATAATTGAATGAAAACACAATAGTTGAAAATTTTGGTATGTTTTAGGACAGAACTTGAAGATATGGCACTAAAAGGAAAGTATTGCTATAGTTACTACACTTCTGTTTAAATAGGGTTAGAAACACTATTCGGTTGTTGGTACTTTCTAGGTTGTTCATACAACAATCTGTTTTGTGAACGAAAGATGTTCTTTGCACCATATACCGAATACATTGTAGTAGGAGCAATCCATGTAGTGCCAACAGCCAAACAGGACTTTCTCTATTTTCACGAAAGTATGGTACCTACAACTTAACATCTTTTCAGTGTGGTGAAGTACTGAGATACCACCCACCATAAATTGTTTTATTGGATTCTGATGACAGCGAAAAGTTAAAGAAAATATCTAATCACTACTCAAAGTAAAGTTTGTAGGATTTCGTTTGGATTTTAACTATTCTAGCCACATACGGCCTAAATGTATCCATACAACTGTTTCAAAGATTGAATTAATACGCTTTTGTACCACGGCAGTATCCACATAAGAACCTAAGGTCCGCTATACTTGCTAATATTGCGTTTAACTAAATGTTTTCTGGCCAAAGTTACCATCTCACTGCTGAATTTCATTTTCTATATGTTTGAGATGCTCTTTATTGGATCCTATCTTCTCAGTAAGGAGATAACTATTTATTAGCTAATTATATTTCTCAATGTTCTGTTTTCTCTGACACAATTACTGAAAAGGTTAAATTTCTTTTTTTTTTTTTTTTTTGGAATATCTCGATTTACTCACCAAAGAATCTTATTTCGCAATGATTTATTTGTTCTGTTCCTTCATTCTAACCACACATCAGCCATATTGATTATTACTTAAATAAAAAAAAAAACACTTCAAACTCAACAACACAAAAGAAGCTTCATTCCTTAACTGCCACTCTTGCTCGATTTCTTGGAGCATTACGCTGCCTCACTGACAAAACTATGCAAGCCATCAGTACCAACTTTGTCAAAGAATTTTATAGTTCTTCTGATCTATTACATAATAATTTACGATTTTTTTTATTTTTATGTAATAAAACCTTGCTTACACAGCTGTGTCAAGTAGTATTTCAGTTGCATAAGGACAACCGACTCAATTTCCCCGTTTGAGCTAGTGTTAACATAACTTTCTACTCATAATAATATCTAAAAATATAGCCTACTATTAATTTCAAGATAATATGTGGACAAGGGACCGTTTGGTTCAAAAGAAGCCCCGGGTAGCTCAGGTAATTAATTTTCGGTAGAGGTTACCGACGTGGCCAATGTGGTCATCGTCATAGTTGATGTTGACAACAAAGCCTAACACAAATACCAAAACAACTGGTAAAGTCGCCAACACAACAGAACTGTTTGCCAATGCTGCCGATGAGCATGTCACAAAATTTAAATAAATCAATCGATAGCAAATAGGTTGCAAACGTAGCCAAAACGATTGCCAATATAGCCAAAAAGTCCATCATCACAACAATATAGGATACCATCACAGCCTAGGAAGTAACAATATCAGTCGAAGAAGTTCGCAATCCCAGCTGATGATGTTACAGCCAAAGAAACCACCGACACTGTCGAAACGAAAGAAATTCACAGAATATAATGTGGTCATCACAGCCGAAGAAGTTACCAATTCGACTAAACACATCAGTCACCAAAAGAACGGACAGATCGCGAACACAACCAAAGGTGTCTCTGATGCAACCAAAGAGGTCACAACCCCAGCTGAAGAAGTCGTCAGTTCGGACGAATCGACGTTTACACTTGACGAGCTTACATCTGTGAATATAAAGAAGACTATTTTACAACGTTTGATGTAAGTCGTCTTAGCTCAGGAAGTTGATGGTACCTTAGCAACTGAAACTGATTGCACTTACGATGACAGAGGTTCCTCGACCAACATCGAATTGTCTGAATTCTAACGCAAGATGATATGCTTCCTCCACTGGGCTACAAAATTCCATCCGATTTTTATAGTGGCCTACAGCTTAAATGTTCGGACCATAGTTAGGACCTTGGCCATTCAACTTAAAAGGCCAGCAGAGGTGTCACAAGGCCCCACCAAACAATCATGGCCAAGAGGAATCTTTTAAACTCATTTTCCATTTATATTCGAAAGGTTTTAAAATTGTATGTTCTCAGCAGTAGACATTCTACAGAATTTTGTTTCCATTCATATGTACCATTTCCATTTCCGCGAATTTTATGTATATTTGCACCAGAGAGTCTTCAATTACAAACTGTACAATGCACAAAGCTGTTTTCGTTGCCTTTAATGTCCATTTGCTGCATTCAGGTTAGTTTACTTCAGGTTATTTTATTTCAGGTTCCAAACACAAAATAAAGTTATTTTTTGCATTTGTTACTTCCTCATGATTTTCAGACATTTGCGAACATCTAATCTTACGTGGTTATTTCGATGATCAACTACGGAAAACCGATTCTTTTCGTGTGAACCAATTTACATTTGCTATATTTGAAGCATATGCCTACTTTTAAAAAGGAATAGTAGACGTGCTCGTTAAAAAATTCTCGGCACATTTCGAGTTGATGCTTAGATGTGTAATACCATGAAAACTCTCGTCGACATTAATAGATGGAAGCTATAATACAGGCACAGGCTCTACTCGCGATTAATATTCCTAAATTATAAAGTGGTTTTCCACGACATAATTGTGCAGCTTTTCTGTTCGTAACCGAAACATTTAAGATACACTCCACTTCTTAAGATGTGTTTCACAAAAATAATGCCCGTAGCTCATTCGCGAATGAGATTTTCAAGTTAGTTCCTTAAAGAAAGATTAAAATATTTCGCACTTTATACTTATAAGCCACAAAAATTTCTTCGGAGGAAATTTGAAACACGACAAACATTTTTTTTTTGTTATTTCTTTTTTCTTTGGCCTATTCGTCACGAGATATATGAGGACCTTTCTTATTCGGAGAAGCTTAAAAAATGACAGCGCAAAGGTACGTGAACACGTAATCTTTACTATTCTACTTCACATGGTAGTATCTCAGACATTCATTTCCCTCCAACGCTCCTTTTTTTTCCACTTCTTGCGAGACAGTTTCTTCCCTTTTATCTTTAGCTTCCAATATAAAAGAAGAGATGGAGCTGCCGGGGAAAGAAAGGGACCGAGAAAAAAAGCAGTAAAGAAATCGGAAGACAGTCAAAAGTTCCCGCCTGGGCTTCGGAGGACGGGGGAAGCGCTTGTCAAAGGGAATTCTGACCACCATTAATTGGACGAGCTTCGATACCTCTTCTTACTCTTCCTCGCCATCCAGTTCGTCCAAACTCCGCGAACCTTCGGGATTCAGCCCCTATTGTGCGAAGTAACCAGGGCGGAATGACAGGCTGGGGGTAGAAAATGATATTCCAACCATCACACTTACATTTATACAACCTCACAGTCTTTTAACACAAACGTTCAGGATGCGCCAGCATTCGATAGTAATTCACTCCACTTAAACAATGAACTACAGGCTGTGCCAAGAAGTGAATCTGCATCTTCCGTCCGGCAAGTCATATACAATTTTGTTTTTATTTTGCTTAAGGCCCGTGTCCACTGATCACAAACTTGCTAACGTAATGTGTTGGCGAAAATATATTCAACAAATGGTCGGGACCATTGTTTTATATTTGCCATGTTTTCATAATGTTATGGATAACACTCGTTGTCGGCCAAACTATTTATTGTAATTAAATATTTATAATTTCGTCGCCATTTTAGAAAGTTTTAGATCAAAGGGAGTTGTCTTAAAATATCAGCAATGTTATCGTCAGTTTTATATGAATGCTTGTCAACTTTAATGTGATCGTATAACGATGCACTGTAACATTTATTGCTAGTTATTGTCAACATTGCACCATAACAAACTACGTTAGTAACAGTATTTTTTAAACAAAATGTTGATATCAACATTATTGTTGCTGCTTGCTGTTTTCTTCTGTGTAAACAAGAATTTTGAATATTTTCGTTGCATCCATGAAAATTCTGGGTTCAGAGTAGGTTAAATGAATATTATTTCCGAAGCTGGAAAATGATACCTGTAGACCTAATAATTACACATATATTAAACATTTATTCCGTCGTTGTAAAATGCGTGTACTACAAGATAAAGTCAACACATACCCAATGCGGTATTAGGGAATTTTCTTTCGTGAAAGAACAATAAGCAAAAAAACAAAAATCAAATGTGGTAGTTGTTAAAGTCTGTAAAGGACGTCGCTAACCTTCCTTTTCGTCTGAAGGCCGGAAGGTAGGGAGAGATAAGGGTGACACTGGTACGCGCAATTTAACTGCCTAAATGCCTTTACGTACAAAATACTAAACTTTGCGTGCAAGCTTCCCATTACACTACTTCATCTATAAAGACCCTTCCGTACGATAAAATTTTGCATCGTATTGTATAAAAATTAATTGATCTCGAATTAATTAATAAAATATGACACTTTGTTAACGTCATCACCATGGCTATAGTCTTTCTGTTTATTGAATGCTTGGAATTTATTCGAAGGTTTTCAATTCGAACACGCTCTGCACTATCTTGTAACCAAATATTTAACCACTGAGAAGAGGTTTTATGACAATATTTATGTAAACAACACATTAATAGAGTTCTGTAGGTAAATTTCTAGCTATTAAAAATAATTAAAGGGGGTTTGGGATAGAGAAAGCACATGAAATAATTTTTCTAGGTTTCTGTTATCAGCCAGTTCATATTTCTCCTCTGCATGTTAACATAAACATTGGCAAGTAGTTGTATTTACACGGCCTTGTAAAACGTTAACATCTTCATTACACTGCTCTGAAACACGTTGTTTTCGGAAAACCCTGGAAAACCGAATTCGAGGTGGACAGGGATCGAACTCGGATCCTACTGAATGAAAGTCGAGTATTTTGCCATTCGTCCACCTCGCCCGTTTACGAAGGCCTGGATAGGAGAGTAAGGAAAATAAGAATGCACGATGAAATAGCAGGAGAAAATCCGTGCAGTAAGTACGAAATTAAAACAATACAGTTAACAGAAGTGCAGAAAGTAGAAGCCTTATACATAAAATACACTGAAACAACTTGTTGTTCATTCAAATAAAAGACAATAAATTCATTTGCATATTTTTGTAGTCTCTCTTTAATGAAGGAAGTAGCAACTTATTCCTAGGAGAAAAACGAGAAATTGCCCACAGCAGCGCTTCTCCCGTGAATCCGCGCCTGTAAAACAATGCCTATTAAATATTTAAAGCCAAGTTCACCTGTTAATAATGTTTTCATTCACGGTGACTGATTTTTAAGCCTAAGTAACAGCAGATGTTAAAAATGGTGTTCCCAATGTTGGCTAAATTTTTCAAGACAATACATATTCTAGTTTTAGCCAACTATATAACCAACGCAATTTCTGTTAATTTACTAATTAGTCGAATCCGTATGATTTCTTACTTTGAAAAAAAAATTAACTATCATAAAATATTGTAAACAAAACTGCCAGACAGACTTGTGATATCCCCTCTCTTTTACAGCTTAAAAAATAACCAACGTAAAAACCGTATAAACAAAGCAGCATGGCCTAGAATTTTCGTCCACTCCGCCTGATAACATTATGCCGTTTGGCAATCAGATACAAGCTGTGTTCTGATCGTGCGCACTTCAGCTCTTCATTTTCATTTCGTGAACGCCCTGCTACCACATTATATGTCAACCAACTCCCATTTCGATGCACGGAAGAAAATTACGAGCAGAGTCCAACCAAAGCGAAATCTCTTTGAATAACTCTAAGGCCCTAAATACTCGATGCCTAAAACCATAACAGTTTCCATTCCGTTCTCTGTTTTAGTAACCCTTTTCTCAATGGTAACTGAAAATTTGTATGAAATCTGCTACGTTTTGGGCATCGTGTATTTTCAGACTTACCATCAAGTGAAAATATCAGAGATAAATACTCATTATTATTTATTTACGGTTGCGAACACTGGTTATCGTTCCAATCCGGCAGGGTCACTACCGAATAATGTAACGCAAATTTCTAGAGAATTGCCGATATTGTTGTTTGTACTAAGATATTGGCTGTTTGTTCACAACGTTCAAACAAACATTATCATATCCTGCCATAATGATAAACACTCCTCTTCAAACACAATATTCAATTAATGTAAGTTACACAGGCACTTGTATTACAATTTCTTAAATAAACGCTAGTCAACTCTGGCTTAGAATACAAAGACAAAAATGACCCGAATACCGGCTACAAGGGTCGAGGTAAAAATGCCTATCCTCTTTAGCACAAACAATAACGAAATAGCGTGGGCTTGCTTGCGTTTGCAGAGGAAATTGGAGTATACCTTACATGCCGTTGGGTCCGAAAATATCGTCCCACAGAAATTAAATCACCAAGTATAATCATGCCTGCAAATAAAAGCAAATTCACCCTGCTTATTCATTGAAGTACACTACAGAGTGGCTCTAGTTAATTAAGTGAACATCCATGTAGCGTACACCTTCCCATTTGGAGAACTTTGCTCCAGTGAGATCTTCTGAATTCTCTCCTGGTGCAAACATGAATTTTTTTTAGCCTCTGTTTTTAGTAACATTAAAATATTTATACATTTAAAACATACATTTCAGTTCACGTTAAGATGCGTAAGCGGTCACATATATCATTTTACACTCCAGTGCTGATTTATAAAATTCGGAGGGGCTATTTACATCTATATTTGACATGAATATGTAAATTTAAACCTCGACGTAATAAAATATATGTACTCTACTAGTTGTCCGTCTACAGATTTACACACGTGTAATACTTGTAACGTATCAGTTAATGACGGCTGTATTCCTTAAATAAAAACAATATGTCACGAGCATAACAAATGAGACTACTTTCCACAATGTAGGTACAAATTATCACAAAAAGTTAATGTCGATTACGTACATATAGAATTATGAAATAATATCTTAAATTACTCTGACACTACCTTCAGATACAATAACGTTTATAAATGTTAAAGTTTCTTCCAATTGATCATGCAGTTTTTGAAATACTTGCATAAACAATTATGTATTCATGTCGTGAAATGTGTTTAGGTGATGCGAGAAGTTTTTACGGCTGTTTAACAACGAGATATTAATAGCCGACGAGGTTGAAGTGAGGTTATGGAACAAAGCAACACCCATGCTAGAGTCACGATTCGAACCCAGGACCTCCCACACCACGGAATCTGTTCCTAACCGATTACGCTACCAAGGTCGGCGAATGTGTTTAGCTCCTGCCGTGTTCATACTATCGAACTGGCGACAGTTTGCGCATTATTTGATCACACGAGAGTAACTGAATGATCATGTTTTAGAATTTCACGAACTCTGTACATTTAATGCCTTTTGTTCATTCTGTGTTTAGAAATGTACGTATAACGAATGAATTACATAGTGAGTGAGTGAGTGAGTGAGTGAGTGAGTGAGTGAGTGAGAGATTTTGGTCAGCGCTTAACATCGAGGTCTTCAGCGCCGGTGAGGGGGGAACACGAGGTGAGTATGGAGCGGCGCCGGGATGAAGGACGGAGGAAACGGGAGATCCCCGAGAAAACCCGCCGGCCAGCGGCATCGTCCGGCACGATTCTCACGTGTGAAAATCCGGGAGACCCCGCTGGGAATCAAACCCGGATCGCCTTGGTGGGAGGCGAGAGGTCTGACCTCTCGACCACCGAGGCCTCTGAATCACATAGAGAGCTGTCAGTTTTCAGTCATCAAATTGTTCCAGTCTCATATAAAACCAGAATAAGAACTGCCTTTTCGAATGGTGTAACTTCGTCTTGAATCATAGGGCATAGCCTCAGTTTTTGAGGAGGGGTTTCACGCGTTGAACCATCAACTTCAAAACAGTAAAAAATATGTTAACCTACGACACGAAAAATTTACAACTCTGCAACGTAGATGTACACTTTAATATTTATGTGTTTTTAATAAAATCACAGCCAATATATTTCCGAACACATTCTTGTGTTCCTTATGGTGATGCTTTTCTCTCTTCCGGCTCACTCTGCGAGTGAGTGAGAGATTTGGGTCAGCTTGACATCGAGGTCTTCAGCGCTGGTGATGGGTGACATGAGGTGGGTGTGGAGTAGTGCCGGAATGAAAGGGCGGGCGAAACGTCTTATTCGTACGTAAACGTTAGGCAAATCACGAGAAACAGTAAATTTGAATTCATAGTAAACAGTGAGAGAACTTCCGAGGTCTTAAGAGTCGATAAGGGTAAAATGACGTGAAGGGAAATCATCACATCCATGCCCGGTCAGGTATTCGAACACAGGACCTCTCGAACTTCCATAGTAAGTGAAATGCAGCCTTACTTACGTACGTATTTTTTCAGGTTTCGTAGGAAGGAACATACAAACCTGGTTTCAGATTTGACGACATGGTAAAAATATCTGCTTCTAAAAACTAAGAGAAAAAACATGTATCTCAAAACACATGCTAGCTGCACAGACGGAATGTTACGTCTGTCAAAAAATGCTTAAAAGATGACACTAAACCCTTCCTTGGAATTCAACTGAAGTATTAGCCCAGTTTTTGACGTCCATACAAATCATGAGGCGTCCACGAAATCTGTGACATGATTTCCATATGAAAGCACATATCGACGCATCTTCGAACACGGAAATAAGCTTCCGACTTAATTTATTGGGCAGGAAATAACCGATAGCGCCGGACAATAGCAACTGGTCGTCGAGGTAGTCTGCTCGCGTCATTTCGTCGTCACAATCGACTCGTTATCAAATAATGTAATCTTAGTGTTTGGTTTGTTGTGTGAGAGAGGAAATGGTTGACACAGAGGAGGGGCGAAACACGTATATATTTTTTGTCGGCTGAAGTAGGTCGTTGTTGTGTAACCTACTAACCATGGTTCATCTGGGTCCGTCCAGGTGTTCCCGACAGTCTTCACAACGACAAGCGTTAAGGGCGCGGTCTACCGCAATTTTCATCATCATTATTTTATTTTTTATTTGTACCAGATATTTTTTTTCTTATTTTGGACACAAAATGGGACTAAATTTGGCTCATATGAATTTTTTTATCCCTCATAGTTTTCGCGTAATGGCTTGTTAAAGTCATATTTTGCATGTTTCCGTTTTAACGACTACACTAAAACCAACTGATATACCAAACTAAAAAAAATTCACAGTGGATAAAGACATTGCAGGCTACAATGACATGCTCATAAAATTAAAGAAAAAAAATTATTTGTAATTTAAAAAAAATATTGAAGTTTTTAAATTTTTATTTTCAGTTTCAACATTTTTTTAAAATTCAAATAATTTTTATTATTTAATTTAATGAGCATGTCATTGTAGCCTGCAATGTCTTTATCCACCGTGATTTTTTTGAGTTTGGTATATCAGTTGGTTTTAGTGTAGTCGTTAAAACGGAAACGTGCAAAATATGAATTTAACAAGCCATTACGCGAAAACTATAAGAGATAAAAAAATTTCATAAGAGCCAAATTTAGTCACATTTTGTGTCTAAAATAAGTAAAAAA